>CAJHUC010003103.1:0-87807 GCA_905146915.1 Ostreobium quekettii | reverse complement strand
TTGATGCGATTCAAACGGCTCCCCTTGGAGTGCACACAAGAAGGGCGAATCCCCGATCGCCGATGCTTCAACGGGTTGGCACACGGCCAGGCGCAAGGCCACACCACACACAAAACGCCCGGGGCTTACATATTTGTTCACCCTTCCCACAACGAAGAGCCTTGCCGACGGTGGCAACGACACCCGCAAATGAACAGTTCGAATCCCCTTGCACCCACAGAACTTTCCTTTTCATGTGACAAGGACCACCATCCATCACCAACCAGCCATACCGCACTCAGAGATGCCCACTCATCGCCACAATACAACCCGCTCTATAGCACATATATTGAAGGCGCCCATACACTCAATAGCAATGCAGAAATATTTCAGGTGTGAGCGCGACACTAACCATAGCATTTGTCTCTGAATCAGATGGCATCTCCCCCAACAATCAAATTAATGCTCACGGAAGTCCCATCACAAGAAAAATAATTCTGTGAATTTTATAATGCATTTTTCTTTTCTTTTTCTAAATTCAGAATGACTTGCATATAAACAATATTCTTAAAATGCATACAAGTCGCACACCATAATGCATAATTGATCCACCCAGTGAAACGGTGGTCATTATGCGGTGTTGCGAACACCCTGCTTTTGCACGGGGATGGGCTGCCGCTGGGTGGGTAAGTGCACGGTTCCGGAAGAGGAAGATGGGAACCGGTGGTGCCGGGGACCTCGGGTTTCGGTGAGCCGTTTCATGGAAGCTGATTCGATGGTGACACATGTGTGGAACCTGCCATTGGAACGGAGCCCGGCATGGGTCCCAGATCTGGACCCACGGCTGGGTGCTGTCCTGGCTACGGAAGCGTCAGGACTCATCGGTGATTTGTCACAGAGCGTTTCAGGGATTACCTTCCGCAGGTTCGGGGACTTGTCGTCCACAAGTTGTTGGATTGTAATCCAGACCCAGACAGGCCTTCCCCCTGGTGCGCGAATGTGAATGTGAATGCATCCCTAAAAGAAAGACCAACAATACAAAGTGAATGGAAAAATTAACATCCTTTCAGGAAAAGCGAAAAATCGACACACTGGTCATGTCACGTGTCTCTGTTGAGCTCAGATAGTCAAACAACGTCCCTCTGCCAGCGATCTACGATGACCTCACAATAATTGGCAAAACTCCAACCCCCGCAGTATCGAGGAGCGCTCCTGGATGTGGCAACACAATGTACATGTTGATTTATTTACACAATGTACTTGTTGATCTGTTAACACATTTTGCATGGGTCCAGAGACAGCAACACAGTCGAGAGGGAACCCTGACGTTTGTCCACATCCCCAACCCTATCATCCACCCATTTAAATGGCATTTATTATGCAATATTATGATTAAAATGCATTTGCCCAGTCGACTCCTCCATGAAGTGTCCAGCCGCTTCCAGCCGCTGCAGCAGACTGTCCGACATGAGCGCCCCAACCCTGGCAAGGCAGCGCAAGTCCCCTCGCCGCTGTGGCACCAATGCAGCTATCTTCCCTGGCGTGGCAAGACAACTTGGTGATGTAATGCGCCGCCTAAATAATCACTTCGTACGTACGAACACGGTACGTACATGTACGTACATGCCCTATTTCCAAAGGCCCATGTCATTGTCCGTTGTTTCCCGTGGTGCCTGAAGCTGCGGATTTCGGTCCAAGCCGTCCGCGACCTGCAAATTCTCACGCAGAAGAGATTGAATTCAAAATTGGTGGCTATCGCTCATGAGAATAAAGCGCAGCGCTGGGTCACAGTTGCCTATGTCGATGTCGCACTGACTTGGTAAATGCGGCACCTCCAAAATGAAGGGAGCTGCAGATTTTCCGTCGTTCCACATGCAAAAGTTGCATATGGCAGGGATTTACTTCAAAGAAATACAAAGACAATCTGTATTGCGAGTTTCTTCTTGAAATGCGACATTTTATTGATGCACATTTTCAGCAGTTTGAGCACGGATCGTTTTCTCTTCGCTCACCAACAGACAAGACATTTCTCCCGATGCATCCTCATCAGCAGCACTTCGCTCAAATTACGAATTGATAAATTCTGGATTCTACCTGTGTCAATTGGCTGAATTCAATGAATAAATCATGGATGGCGCTCATCTCAGGCAGGATCTGGTATACACCGTAAAACCTGATCGTATTTACGTTTTGCCACGGAAAAATAGTTTTAATTTCTTTGCACGTAAAAATGCGTAAAACTACGTAAATACAACGTAAAAACTGCCCGCTGTACATAAGGACAGTACATGCAGAATTGCGGTATCCGGAGAGTGGCAGCCAGATGCCCTGGAAGAGGCAGAAAACGAGCTTTTGTTAAACGCCATTGTCGCCCTTGCCAAAGGCGAGGTGGGCATTGTGTTGCTGGAGATGGCGGAGGACTGATCATTGTACGCAAATGTCATGGTGTAAACTGGGTGTCCCAGGGAGCCGTAAACACGTAAAAATTGCCGCAAAAATAGGCCCTTTTGCGAAGTAAAAACACAAACGTAAACGCAAAAACCAAGCCTGATCTCGGGCATAATATGAAGCTGACGGCTACATCTTTGTCTTATTATGTACAATATAATTATGGTGATTGAAGACGCCGGGGAAGATGACGAAACCCCTTCTTACTTGCAACGCGGTATTTGAGACGCTCGTCCTCTTCCGCCACTCTGTTTCTCACTCTCAAAGCCACAACCTGACCGAAGTACTGGGAAAAACGGAAATGAAAGCTTGGGATGAGCTGGGGAGGCAGGTAAGCGGCGGCAGCAGGGTCGCCGCTCCTGGTTCGCGTAAACGAAACTTATAGCAGAACAGAAAATAGCAGGAGCACCCGGAAATGAGCGACGGCTTAAGACATCTAAGAAACTGCTGCAATCTGAGGCTGCGCTCGTCAACGTAAATCAACAGGAGGCTGATGACCCACGGAACTGCTGGCCATCAAACATGACGATAGTGTTCCTGATCCGGGCCAGGTCTTCTTGCAAGCTAACGAGGAGTACAGAAACAACATATTCCGGGAAATCCAACAGGTCAGTGCGCATAAGCGGGAGGTCGTTGATGTTGCGAGCAGTGAATAGGATCATATAAGCGCAGGCAACCTTGTGTTTTGAGCAATGCCGCCAACATTAATAAATTCTGTTGTTAGTTATGAGCGCATTTCGAAAAAAGTCAACAGAATTGAGGGCCTGAGAATCTGGATGTTGCTGAAGCTTTCAGTGTCAGGTGAGATACGTGGCCGACCTTCAACAAATAAGCACACAGCTGTCAGAACAATGCTATTTTCGGCAGCGTCAGCCGCCATGTCAGCTGGACAAATGCGATAGGAAGAAATCAAGTTTGCACCTTCCAAAACTTCTGGTGATTTTGCAATCGTTGTGCAGCGCCTTCCGGAAGCCCTGCCGGTGAGCAGCTCAGGGAGTGAAGATGCCGATGATGAGACGTTGAAGATTTTCGAGATTGGTGAATTTAGGCGCAGCTTGGAGGAAAACTTCGAGGTAGTTATATCTGGGCACGACCTCGAGGTGGAAGAAACGATGGTGCGTTCGCCAGCCCGTCCCGACAGCAGAGCATTTGGGGCCGGGGATGAGGCGGGGCAAGCGCAGCTGCGAGCATGCCATCTGCCTGCTGACGAGGGCATCAACGCGCGCAAGCGTAGGGGCTGCGGCGGAGAGCAGCACCCCGAGTGCCCTTCCTCGACGACGGCTCGCGGGCATCGAGTGGATGGGAGGTCGGGCGGTGGATTGAGCGGTGTGCCATATGCACATCTTGAAGGTTGTGGCTCCATTCTCGGCGTGCAAGACACCACGATGGAAGGCAATCACAGAGAAGGGGAGTTGCATAAAACTGTGACTGATGTGCGTACAGATTTCGGATCTGGGATCAGGGGCGCAGTGGAACATTTTGGAGGGCCAATATCAGAGGAAATGAAAATACGGGAGGTGCGGCATTTGCACTCGGCGCCCCCTGGCCTTGCCTCTTCCGACAAGTCTACGTTGCTTAAGCAGAAAAATAATACCATCCTTGTGTCGGAAGAGTTTGAGCGGGCTCCTTCAAGTCACTCGGCAGTAACGTTCGATAGCCTTTCTAAGTCTGTGAAAGGGGCATCTGGAGGGAACGCTGACGGGGATCATGAGATCGACAAGAACACACTTCCAGAGAAGCGCAAGCCACAGTCAGTCCTGGAGGACGGCATTGTATCAGTAAATTCACAACTTGGAGAGGCTGGAATTGCAGACTCTACGACCGCTGTGGTGGCACACAAAGAATCCGCGTCAACTCTGGAGGACACAGGATCTGGAAAGTCACTGCGGCATAGTGCTTTGTCCAGCCCACGCCAGCCGGGGGGAGAAGTGGCCCCACTTGACACTGGAAAGGCATTCGAAGATTTGCTGGACTTCCTAGATTTAGATGAAATGATTTTGGAGGCGGAGTCAGGCGGGCTAAGTGGGAATGCTGATGACAACAGCAAATTCGGTGATCTTGTAGGAGGCCAGAATGGTGCATTGAAAGGCGCCAAAGGTGGATCACATTTGCGCGCACTGTGCAATTTTTAAGCAGTTCTTGTTTTTTCTCAAATCGATTTCGAATGCCATTCAAGTAATGGGCGTACACGACAGCCAGTCGTCGACAGGAGCCTTTCATCACGAAATCACCAATCCATTGGTGGATACAATTATAAATTCAGTCTCTAGCCCTTTGAAAGAAGACAGTGGTGTTGTTTTGACTTAGCACCTGTTGTGTGTCGGACGGTTTCCAACTCTACAAGATTCGCCAGCTCAAACATTCAAAACTGCATTTCCAGGTAAGCATCCCAAAGGGGATGGCATGCTGAACGCGGAAGAAACTAAAATAGAAACATTGGAATATATACTCATGATACCTACTTTTTCCGCACCCGAATGTCCGTATGGAAGCGCCCAAATTTCATCTGGTGCATTGTCAACTTCACATCAATTCATCTGGTCAGTATTCGCGTCTTCCACGCCCAGGGCGCTCACCCCAGATTTCCCACCGCGGTGACAAAGCCATGGAGGATTCCGTCTCCTTGGACACCGCTTTCGATCGAGCCCTCAGACGCACGTGCCCCAAGCCCAGCGCCCATCGACTTCGCCAACCCCGACTGATGCGCCGCACCGCCACTGTGGATGCACTGTGCCGCCGCCTTGGGACCGCTTCCCGTTTTTGTGAACTTGCTGCGCCCATCTTTTCCAAATCGCGGCGCCCTCCAGCGAGTCATCTCTTCCCACAGGGCGTGTGACATATCTCCGCGGCGCACCACCATGGGCACCGTTTTCTCTTTCGAAGGCAATTTTGAGCAAATGATTTCATTTGCAGCCCATCATGATAGAGCGCGAGTGCGGCGATCATACCAGCTCAACTCATGCCAGCCAAGTTTCTGTACGGTCTATCGTCGCTGCAATTCGCGACATTGTTTCAAGTCTCGAGCACACCCCGTTGAGCGCGATGTGATTTGTCGCCGAATGATTGGCCTTGGGCGTCGCTCTCAACAGCGCCGCGTGAGCGTCAGAAACAATTCCTGGAAACCATCTGAATGGACAGCTATACCAGCTAGGCATCTGAAACACCAGGCAAGGCAATCGGAAAATTTTTCATGGGAAAATGACCGGTACCGGTGTGAAGCATTGTGCACCCAAGGCCACTTGTTGCAAGTCTGTGGTTAGGAAACAACCGCGTTATAGTATATGCCGTGCTCCATTTGCGGAATACATGGATCCATGGACAACGCCCTATGGTGTACGGGTGCTGTTTGAGGCCAAACGAGGATGGCGCAGAGGGGGAGCTGAGCATTTCTGTTTTGCGCCCCAGGGTGTCTGGCAAAACTGCCCTTTTCATTGCTGTACGGGATCGAAGCAGCGGGTCTGAAGGGAGGGAACTACAGATTTGTTATCATCCCAACATATGCGATGAAGCCCTGTCGACTCGGTGTGGTCGTGTGGCGTGATTTCAAGTCCGCGTCTGGCATGCAAAATACTCTAAGGCCAGAGCATTGCGGCAAATGGTCTTCTCCCCCATGTGCGACATTCCGACGGATCATTTTTGCAAAGAACCGTCTAATCAAGATGTGGGACAATACCTCGTCACCCGCGATGCGATCCATGTGAGACAATTGTGTGTCCAGCATTAGCCTTAGCCAAGGGTAGTACTTTGTATTCCACTGAAGTATATGGACAGGGCTGAAAGCAAAATGCGGAGAAAGCAAGCTTGTGACTCTGCGTTTTCTGTGCTGCGCAGTACGCCAAGATTCGCCATCAGTTGAAGAAGGAAACGCCAAAATTTGTCATAAGCTGTGAGCTCAAAGAATTCTAAATTGGAACCGCCAGTTTCTGTGCCCATCATACCAATATCACTCCAGTCCACCGCCTCTGGCCAGAGGTGCAATGGGGCGGTGACAGACATCGCCATATTCACTATGGTCGTCAACAACATGTCGCATTCGACTCAAAAGCGGCAGGGAGTCATACACCTAGCTCCTGCATGCGCTAAGTGCTGAATCCTCTAGCTGCGGGGCAACACAGTTATGACAGTTGTTTTTCTCTTATTTGGCAAGAGCTCAATGAACGCCGACTCACGGGCTGTGGCGGGTCACAAGAACCCCCATTGCCTCATTCCTTGTTTACCTTTATTTTGTTTTTAAGAAAATCTCTTAAGGAACAAAATCATATCTGATGTGAGCCTGATGCTATTTCTGCTAACATTCTGCTAATGAACAGATTGACTAATCAAGCATATTGTTGTGTAATCTTATTCTCAGTGGGGCTCATTCATCGAGCCTGCGTAGCAGAATTTACAATTTACATATCATAACCACACCCCATGCTAATCATGTGCAGGAATTTGCTTATCTAAGGATGATGCACTAAAACGTTGGCATCATCATTCGAACGAATGTTATCCGGGTGGTGTTGGCAATCCAGAATAAACCAAGGATGTTTGCTTGAGATGGAGCTTGTACCAAAAACTTCAGAGTAATCAATCTTGGTCATCGGCTTGCATTGGCACAAGTGAGCAAACATGTGCATTCGCTCATTTCGCATATGCGTGTTGCATTGAAAACAGATAACAGATAACCTGTTTCCATCTGGGCACCTTGCGTTATTGGCCGTATAAGTACCGCTACATGCATTCCAAACGCATGATAAAAGACATCCAGACCCAATATCCCTCTTGCAACACTAAATATGACAAACATTTCAGCTCATCAACTTATTGAGGTACCTGAAGCACAATACAACAAATGAAATGCCGGAAAGTCCGCCATGTTACAACATAAAGGCATTCGAATTTTCCGTGATGATCCAGCCCTGTCTGGCGCGACGGGCGGCATCACATCTTCCACACGAGGACGCCAGTAGTGCCTCCAACAAAAATGTTGAGTATGTTCTTCACCTGCATGCACACCCGAGCTGCCTGTGCCAATGTTCTGTGGATGCATAGAACACGTTCTAAGTATAAACGTATAACCTACACGCGCATCGCCTGTTGCTACTCTCTTGTGTTGTACTGTTTTTTACATTGTGTTGCGTTTTAACGTATTAATGTTGCGCACAATGTATTATATGTGTTAATACATTTTCCGGCTGGCATCGCTGCATCACTGTTGACCGGAAATGTGGGATAACTCTCACAAGATGTGTAGAATCGGCGCCCCCTTTTGCCCAAAGAATCTTTCTGCTTAGGTAAGTTGTTTTATGCACACAAATGTATGTGTCTCATGAAGGCAACGCAGATTTTTCCGACATATTTCGTTATTGTTGATATTTATCGCAAATTTTGGGAAGGCAGTTTGATAGAATCCTTTTAATGGGGTGGATATAAAAATGAAGAGCTCGATTATGACACCCAGGAATAAAGCGATATGTTTTGATTACATCGATGCCTGCACTGTGGCTCAACGCGGCGTGATTTCAAGCAAGATACACAACGAAGCACTACTGCAACTCTCGGTTTCTGGACAAGGAATTGCACACAAGTGCCTCAAGGAGCTGCCTTAGATCATCTTTCAATATTCGTAAAGTAACAACCCAATACGTCAAAGGGAGATACCATCTGGCCACAAATTGGCTTCATTACAATTCTTGAGGAAGTGAATGGAGCAATAAAATAATGTTTCCCACACGCATTTGCTTGCAGAAATCATACATCATGCAATTTCTTTCGTGTATCTACGCAGCCAAAATACATTAGGGCAGCAGCTGCCCGCCAGGCCTTCCAGTGGAAGGCAATTTTTGGGCACCTCCCCTGCCCTTGATTTACCTCGTAGGTGATTTCATAAGAGAATCCCTGTCCCACTACCACGTGCCACGGCGACCCGAATTTGCGGTCCATGAGTTCTTTTATCATCTGCCGAACCACATAACTGAGTACTTAAGATCTTGGGGGCATCCTGGTAGATCCAATGGAGGTTGTAGGAACAGCACTGAAGAAATTCAGGAACGTCGCTCGCTGCCTTCTTAAACGCCGTTAAGCAGCGCCTGAGTCACGCCCCCGTGGCCTCGCCTTCAAGCTGAACATATCTGTGGGACTTCTTTTGTCTATGGAATGTTGTGTACAGGATTTGATAAACATTCCCCGCGACTTCAAATAATCTGCAGATATATCGCCCCTGAAACGCGCCTAGATGTGCGTCTGTCTCGCCTATGCAGCAAAGGTCGAATATGGAACTTATTGCAACGCGTGCACGGACTGCCATTAGCATCATTTCGTAACAATCTGCAGTTTGCTTGGTATTTTATATATATAATCGATAGCGCTTGTGCTTATGCCGCCTTTGTTGGTCCACAAGACCCTTGCGTTTCCCAATAAAGTCTTTCAGGTGCTCAGATAACAGTGTTAGCTCCAACAATTCTCATACTTATCTGTGTCGGTTGCGATATCTAACACATCTCCATTTATCTGGCAATTTCGCGTTGCATACAGAATACTTGCGTATTATTACATGCGACAGATACATTCGTTGTTGCATTCTAGTTTGCATGATCGTATTTAACACGTTTTTCGCGCACAATACAAAGCCTACAGCAATTCCACCCTGCTCACGAAAAGTGCATAAATGCTCGCTAGTATATGATGGGCGGATATTTCGCAAAACTGATGCTAAATAAAGAAATCGACGTACTTTATATTATGTGTGGAAAGAAAACATGGAAGGTAAGGTTTGGGAGATGACTGCTGCGTTGCCGGAGCTGCACAGACCGGAAGCAAAAAAAACGGGCATCCTTGGCAACGGTGATCAGGAAGAAAACGCACTACAAAATCTGAGGCAGATGGGCGTGGCTCCAGACGTACCTGCGTGCATTTCTCCATCTCGTTTGGATACTTTTCTACAGCGGTGATACAAACGTCCATAGCTTCTTCCCGCATCTCAGACGTCATGTCCGTATATTTGATCAACGGGTACTTGGCCACTCGGAAGAATGCCTCCATGTCATCAAACTGAGTGGCCGTCTGGACGGCCATCTTGAAGCGCACTCAGA
This sequence comes from Ostreobium quekettii, assembly GCA_905146915.1. Classification (NCBI taxonomy): domain Eukaryota; kingdom Viridiplantae; phylum Chlorophyta; class Ulvophyceae; order Bryopsidales; family Ostreobiaceae; genus Ostreobium; species Ostreobium quekettii. The sequence goes on along the minus strand of CAJHUC010003103.1, from coordinate 78,307 downwards.
CGAACTGTAGCCAGGAAGGCCACGGTTCGAAAACCGTTAGATTCAGCCGCGATCCCAAACCGTGCATTTATTGAAATTGGCAATACGGTGAGTAATTTTATTGATCAATCCAGATGCAATTTTCACTGAACACACCGGAAGAAAACTTCACATACACAATAAGAAGATGGCAGAACAAAATTTGAGCGTGCAAACTGTCTCATGCGTTATGCTACAAGACTTACGCTCAATGCGTTCTCCTAATAGGATTACTCATGTAGTATATGGTGTTTCTCGGATTTCTGCAATGCTTGGCGAGGCTCATTTGTAGGCAGATTTTCTGGCAAATGGGGCTGTGTTTGCTTGCGCAAAACACTCGCCATGATGTGGCTGTACCTAACTCAGAATATGCAACGAATGCCCTAAAGCCATGCGCAATGTTGGGGCCATTCTTTCGATTGCCACATTGGCACTGAATCGCATCATTTACCGTATCTTTAAGCTACAAGGATGGCCTTTCTTGTCACCCAGTTGTGGTGCTGCGGAACCCCGTGGCAGAGAACTTATCCAAAAAAACCTCCGTTTTTCGTCATTGGTTCCCGTCCACGAGGCAGGCGAAACATTTCTTCACCACACTAGCCATCACCGTCATTCATTTTTCATAGAATAAGACGTGATTTAGCCGTCGGCTTTCTATTTTGCACGAGCAAGCAGTGTTCATGATCTAGTTCATCGAAATCTAATGTTAAACGCAAACAAAGTCTACGAATCCATTACCTCGTAATGCCAAGAAAGTGATTGTCGATGATAATATATCCACACCCCGCCCACAACCACGGGCGCGCCGCGCCCCTTTCAGTCCCAAACCGCCTATCGTTGTGCCGCCCACTTGGTTTGTTTGATAGCGCTTATCTTTGCTTGTAAGCACTCAGGGCGCAGATTTCGTCAACACAGGGCTTTGAATGTCAGAGCCGGGGCACAGTAGTGAGAAGGATGATCGTGAAATGGCCCCTGTGTCTCCCTGGCAATTGTCTCAAATTCGCCATACCCCGCTGGCGCCACGCGATTGCCGGTGGCAGCCTCACGAGTCACTACAACTGGGCCAGACCTGCGAATTTCAGAGTTGATACCCCGCAGCCGACACGATGTTCGGGGCCTCCGCAAGATTGGGGAGGCCCCGCTCTGGTACCTGAGCACCCTGAGTCCTCACGCGGATTCGCTTCGATCAAGCAACGGCTCCGGGCTTGCGCTTGACAGAGGTAATTTCCCTCCAGGGCTTGCAGGGACGGTGTCGCGCCGAGGTGCAGGGTAAGCTTCCGCAATGTGTTTTGACCTCATCTTGAGTCCAACTGCCCAATCTGCGGCGGGCACCTCCTGGCCTCCCGCTGTAAGAACGGGAACGAGCGGTTGCCGCCTTCGAGCTCGAGGCTGAATGGGCACCACCCCAGCGCCAACATAATTCCGCTCACTGCCACAATCCCTGGAGCAAAAAGCTGTAAAGAAAGAATATCCTTTGGTGCCATTGATGCCCTCACCGGAAAAATGGAATTAGGCTTCGTTGCCTCCGGATAGTCCGCTCGGGATGGAAATTTGGATACCGTGCCTGGACATTATTTATCTTTCAGGATGGAAAACAGCGGTAAATTCCAGCGTTATCGTCGTACTTCAATTCTAGAAAATCAGAAGGAAAATTTCTTGGAATTTGGTCTGTCAGCGCCTCACACTATTTACGCTCTGCATTGCTTCTTGGTTACCGCAGCTACAAGAGACAGGGATAGTGTACATTCCTTGCAACCAGATGGACGGCCTCAAGGATCATCAAGAAGGCACGTTGCCACCTGGAAATCGAATATTGGCAATAGGGACTGATGGACTTCTGGACTTACGTTTGTGTAATGTATAATGCATCAGGCTTCAATGTACAGATTATGGTATCCGTAATATGGACGCTGCTTTGCTCGGGAAAAATAGGAATCTGACGGCTTCCTCCTTATCTTGTTATGTAAAAATGAATGGCGATGACGATGATGACTGTGTCAAGCTTAAGTTGCAATATCGGAAATGGGATGCAGCGTTCAGCCATGGGCGCTGACGGGAGCAATTTAAAGCGGACGACGCGCACGATCCTTGCCCGCTCCGCGTGGACCCATGCGCAGCACCGTGATTGCCCATGATGGAGGTCGATGCCGATATATCGACTCGCCATCCCAGGATCAGGCTTGGTTTTTACGTTTACGTTTACTCTTTTACTTTTACGTTTTTACGCGTAAGAACGTAAATTTGCAAAAGGGCCTATTTTTACGGCTATTTTAACGTTTTTACGGCTCCCTTGGACGCCCAGATTACATGATGAAAGTTGCGTCAATGATCAGACCTCCGCCATATCCAGCACCCACAACACAGTGTCCACCTCGCCCTTGGCAAGGGCGATGATGGTGTTTAACAAAAACTCGTTTTCTGCCCCTTCAAGGGCGTCTGGCTGCCACTCTCCGGACTCCGAAAGTCTGTATGTACTGTCCTTATGTACACCGGGCAGTTTTTATGTTGTATTTACGTATTTTTACGTATTTTTACGCGTAAAAACGTAAAAACTGTTTTCACGCGTAAAAACGTAAATACGATCAGTTTTTACGGCTAAAAAAAGCCTGCCCAGGATGCCGCACCACCACCGCAAGATGCACTGCCGTGAACCAATCCCCCCAATTGGAACTTGCGTGTTCCTTTCCTCGCTTCGACTGGGCGTCATGCCCAAATCCATCTTCAAATGGGATTCATAGATGCAAGATTCTGAACCTTGTGGATGATGTGAGGCCCATGTTGGTGTTGCACCGCTAACGCGTTGGAGCGGAAGAACACATGTCTTCTGGGGTGTTCTGCCTTTGAACCCTCGGGGTCCAGTGCAGCAGTTCGATGGTCCGAGAAGGCGCGGTAACAAGGCTGGCCGCAAGCAGAATTTCCTGGAAGCCTTTCGATGCTTCTAATTTCGGCCTAACTTGACGCCCAGAAGGGTACGGAGCTCGAAAGTTCTTTGCGACAAACAGCGACAGAGAAGCATTTGCCTGCTCTTCGCCCCGAGGCAGTCAACAGATCTCTCAGTTAAGAATTTCCTTCCAATCTCCAGGATCGCCACTTGTGAGAATTGGCAACAGAAACGCATTCAAAGCATGAGATTTGGTCTGCAGGGTACCGAATTCTCTTATTGGAACGGCGAATAGTTATTCACCATTAGGAAAAATTTCTTGGCAGTGAATCCGCAATAAGCGTGTCTTTCACAACTCATTAATACACGATTTCACTCCTCCACCACAATTCAAGCACGCAATTTGAACGGTGCAAAATGAACGTATCCCAACCCTGGTGTGTTGGCTTCAGCCACAAGGCTTCGCTGCTCATTGCCAACAGCTGGCTTCAACTCCGCCCCTCGGAATCGGCAAGCAAGAGACCCGAAGGGGGTTTGGGGGTGGGCATACAATTACTGGCTGCACCAAGTCGGTGACTTTCTGCACTAAATCAGTGACTGTTTGCACCAACTCCCTCCAAAACTTACCTAACCTAAAACCTAAACCCAAAAACCTAAACCTAAACCTGCCCTAAACCTAACCCTCACTCCAAAACTCACCCTAAACCTAAACCTAAACCTAAATTGAGGTTAGGACATAGTATTCACGTGATTTGGTGCAGGCAGTAATATTATTTCGTGGGGGCGGGGCTTGAGCGTTTGCTCATGATCGCACCTAAATGCCCCACGTCTCCCCCTTTCCGTCCTGCGTGCCCACCTCTTGCGCCGCAGCCCCCGCCGCTTAACTCTTGCCCCCTCCGCCCCGCCCCCGGCCCCTTCCCGGCCATGGAGGGTGCCTTCAGCGGCGGGTACCAGATGTACGGCCAGCAGCAGGGCGCGCAGGTGGCGCGCTACGCCCAGGCCGGCCAGCAGCAGGTGCCCCCCCCTCCTCCAAACCCGAACCCCACCCCCACCCACAAATCTCGTGCCCCGCGCGCCAACCCCGCACGCGCATCGCGACATTCGGTCGATACCCAGGCCGCGATCAATCTCGCGCAATGATCGTGGCTGATTGTCGCGGCGCGACTTGCCCGCCTCCAACCCCCGCTGTCCACGTCGGCGCGCATATAGGTCAAGCGGGATCCTGTCCTTTATTCTTTGCCCTGCGCTGGGTGCGCCCGCGGGCGCCATGGCTTCTCCCCAATCCCCAAGTCTGTCCCGCCGGATGCCGTGGCGCCTTGCGATTCATCCCGTTGATGGACCTCCTAGAGATCACGGCCACCCGCGTCGGTGATTAGCCTTCGTCCCGGTGCTGACGTCCGGGCGTGTCGGGGCAGCCCCACCAGAGACAGCAGCAGCAAGGGCAGCAGGCGCAGGCACAGCAGCAGGCGCATGCCCAGGCCCAAGGCCAGGCCCAGCAGCAGCAGACGCAGCAGGCTGCGTACGGGGGGGGCGCCTTCCAAGCCCAACAGGTACGCTTCCTGGCCTCCAGATCCCCCCCCCCCCTCCCCCCCTTTTGCGCCCTGCCACCCGGAGGCTTCAGGGAGGAGGGCGACATTCACTGATTTCGAATTGCCTCGGGGAACCTCTGGTTGACCTGCAGGGATGGTCACACCCTTTGCGCTTCATGGTGCTTGTTTTTGTTGCTCGTCTTGTTGCACTGCAGACTGCACGTCATCTTCTCACAGCATGGAAAAGAGCCTCTCACACACTTGATCAGGAGGGGGTCGCCCTTGGAACACATGTTTGTTTTCCTCTTTGCGGCAAGTCCTACCCCACCCCCACCCCCACCCCACCCACTCACTCCCATCGGAGCACTCTTGGTGCCTTGGCGCCCACAGATTCATAGTTGAGCCTCAGCACTGGCTTCGCGCCACTCACGCGGCCTTTCACCACCGCCTGGGAAGCGCTCACCGATTGGAAGCCCGCCCAGTGGCCGATGTGCCCTTGCAGGCATCGAAAGGCCGCTCATGCCTGGTGCTGGATTCTCAGGTCCAGGCCCTGCAGCAGCAGGGGTACACGGTGCTGCAGGCGGCGGGCGCCCAGGGCGCGGCGGGCACCACCGCGATGCTGTCTGGCATGCCCGGCTACACCATGCAGGCAGCAAAGGGCGCAGGGGCAGCAACGTCCCAGGCAGTGCCCGCGGCCAGCGGGCAGTACCAGGACCAGGCGGGAAAGCTGCAATCCCTGTACCAACAGGTGAGCGGCACTGTTGGATTAATGGGGTTGAGAGAATTGTGCATGGCGAGACCAGGAAGTGGCCATGGGTCCCTGGATTGCCCCCAGGGAAGCAGCATCGGTGACTTGTTTGATGAGAAGTCAGGGCAGACGCCTGTGACAGACACGTTGGCACGGACGCAGGGGGCGCTCTCTGTTGATCGGAGTGTGGTGGATGGTCCTATGGTTTGGCTGCCAGAAAACTGTGTTCTGGGATGTGGGTGTGGATGGTCCTATGCATTGGGCTGATTCCCATGGTTTGGTTGCAAACAAGGTGGTTTCTGGGATGTGGGTGTGGATGTTCCTGTGCAGCGGAACAAGTGCTGCTTTTGTGCAGAAATCTGGCAGCTGCTGAAAGCGTTTTTGATAATCTGTAGGGCATATGAAGATGGCCCACAGAAAGATACCAGCCACATTTGAGTGCCTCATCGATGTGTGGTGTTGATTGCTCTGCGCCCTATGTGGGCGTTGAAGAGGACTACTGCTGTGGCAGAGCAGTGTTGGGATTGGTGTGCCCAATATTGCCATTGTGCATTCCCCCTCGTGCTGCTGGGCCTGTAGCATGTGGCAATTATGCTTGCTTCAAAGCAACAGCAGTGGCGAGATTGTTGCAGTGGCAGGGGTACAGGTGCACAGCCTTGTTTCCTCAGACAGATTTGGGGCACATTGCACTTGAAACTAAAGCATGAAAGCGGTTGTAGTTTCAGGGATAGGAACAGTAACCACAGTAACAGTGGACAAGTGCACATGCACAGGAAGGTGTGGTTGTGGATTCGCTGCTCATCCCTGGAGTCCCTGAAATGTAAACAGATGTGGATTACATGGATTGTAATCCCATGGACTAAGCAAGATGCATCGTTGTCACTGCTATGTCCACATCCATCCATTTATTTCATGTCATTCGGCTTGTCAGTGTTCTTCCCATTGCTTATTGACAGCAGCACTGTGACCCCATTGTTTTGTTTTTTGTATGTGCCCTGGGGTCTTCAGATTTGGCATGTTCCCTGCAGGGTGCTCAGCTGCAGATTGGCCAGCTTCAGGGCGTTGCTCAGACACAGGTGGGAGCCTCAGCAGTTGCAGCATTTATTGGGCACCACCAAGTGCGTCCTTGCCCTTTGTTCTTTAACAGCAAAGTGGGTTTCATCTAACTTCGCTAACTTCGCTAAGTTCTTCGCTAACTTATCTGTTTTGTCTGTGTGTGAAGTTTGTTGTCTTGATGTGGTCCATTGTTTCATTTCCTTGTGTTGACAACATGCGCTGGTGTCGATGTCATTTGCCCTATCAACAATTGATGGCTGTGCACATACCTTGTTACTTTTGCTTATTGCAGAGTGGACCAGCAGTTTATGGTCGCATCACTGTCTTGAAAATAAACCTATCTGCCCAGGTCCCAAAATAGTCGACTTTTATCAACGCCTTCAGTGGGGCATGCAGGTGTCCACTTTCTTGTAGTAACCAGCTCACATGGCGTATCAGCAGCACCGTGTCTGTCTCCAGCTTCCAGAAGTTTGAAACCCATCTGCAGAATGTGACCTGTGTTGGCCACCTGACACGGTGTGTCTTGAGTTATGGTTTATTGTCCAGAAAGCATTTCGCACTTTGCAGCGCACCAATTGGCAAGAATGTACTGTGAACCTTTTGACTTTGCAGTGCTATTGGAGGCAAAGGCAGCAAGGGCAAAGCTGAAACTTGGAGCTTGAGCCCCAACCAATGTATGCATGGGTTTGACTGTGATTGTGAGTACATCCTTGACAGAAGAGCACCGAGTAGTAAGTGTGCCTTTCCCAGTGTGGAACCTTGTGACGGTAATGTCATGCACAAGCTAGCTTTTGTTTTGTAGTGAATGTGAAGAGTGCTTGCATGCGTGCAGTTGTATGGGCAGAAGGCGACCACTGGGGCAGGTCTGGGTGGTGCTCAGCAGACGGTGGGGGCACAGCAGTTGTCCCAAGCAGGTGTGCAGGTCCTTCAGCAGCTTGCCCAGCAGCCCAATGCACAGGCAGGCTATGGAGCGGCAGCCCAAGCAGTCCACGTCGTCCAGCAGAAGGCACCAAGTCAGGGTGCTGGTCAGGTGCAGATCGCGGTGAGTGCAGGTATTTGTGGCATTGTGTTGCCACAGACATCTGTTCTGGTGGAGGCGGGAACTGTGCTGCGCTCTGGGCTGGCAACTGACCTAGAATCCGCCCTTCCTAGTTTGGTGTGGTAGTTTAGCAGGAACAAGGTGTCGCAACTTGCTGCACTCCCTTGTTTCTTTTCTGTGATCAATCTTCTGCACTTTGGACTGTGGGGATCTGGAATTGTCCAAATTGAGCATCAGGCAGTTGAAAATAATGTAAGATTCGGAATACATTGCAGGATCGATTGCTTGGCTCCGTATAAACCTTGGTTGCCTTTGGATGCTGCCAAGGGGTGTAAGAATGAGCAGAGCTGGTTGACGGTGGTGACAAGATCGGTAGGCACACTCAGTGTAAATGGTGATTATGGGCACTGTTGACCATTTGGCATACTTTGTAAGTATTCCAGCAAGGTCCAATGCACAATGTCATGAATATTTTCCCTATACAGGAGCACCTGACAAGCATCTTCTTGTAGAAATTCGAAATGTGCCTTTAGCAAAGTGCCTCCAGGAAGCCTAGTACTGGTGGTATCTATGCCCACTTATCTCTATGTCCTTGTTCTCTTTGCTTCTGGGGTGTTGGAAAGCGGTGATTCATGTTGTGTTCTTACATGTTTTGAACACAACATGTACATACCAAACAGCTAAGTTATGGCATTGCTTGAACACTTGTCTTGTTGATGTTGTGCAACAGTATCAATACAGCACACCCACCAATGCCTCCTATGGCACGATGCAGAAGGCAACAGGGTTCAGTGCTGTGGACCGGGCACCAGGTGCCCAAATCACTGGACAGTACGGTGGATCATCACAGCAGCAGCAACGACAACAGTATGACAGGGCAGGCCGTGGCACTTACGGGAGTGTGCAGCAGCAGAGCCGGGCAGGAATGGGTGTAGGGCGGAGCATGGGTGGAAGAGGTGTGTGCCGTCACCTACATGCATCGTGTGGTTCCCATAATTTCGAGAGCTGTGCCTTGCAGACACCTGCATCTCTGACTGCATCAATTTTGCACAGTTGTAGAACATGGGCAAGGAGAATGGGAACAACTCCATCCTTGCATTGTCGTATGCACATAGCTCCCACATCAGCAGGTTGCCAGGTTCCCTGCCAGCATGAACTTGAAAACTTGTGTAATCCAGGGCAGTTTTGGGCTTCACCAGCTAAGCACAACCATTGGCTGTTGTCACAACTTTCATATCTTCTTCCTCATCCCAAGTAAGCACTTGTTTCTTGCAGTTTATTTCCTGAATACCACGACCTTCTTCACTGACAGGGACTTGGACATCGCTGTGTGGCACTTGCTCCCTCGTGGCCTTTTGCCTTGCAATCTCTCTGAAATGAAGCAAACATCTTTGATGCTGTCCTGGTCACAGATGCAGGCCATGGTATGAGGGGAATGTATGGAGGTGGCATGGGCATGAACAGCGTGCGTCCAGCCATGTACACTCCAGGCGGTGGTGGTAGAGGGTACGGCCAGTCTGCCAGCGGCTATGGAAGGAGTGGTGGCTGGCCAGAGAGGGACAGGGGCGGGTACGATCGTCTCAAAGGGAGGATGGACGACAGGAGCAAAGACAGGGGACCCAGGATGCCTTTTGATGACAGAGGTAAGAGCGTTGCTCATCATGCTACTGTGTTTGTCCTTCTCCTCGTCGATTTGCACCTGCAAGCTTTGTTGGAGGCCAGAATACCTGTGGAAGTCCCTTTGGCACTCTGGGGTTCTGTGACGATGGCCCTGACCTTGAGTAGTGCACCAGCACCCTGGTTCATTCCAGGAGGGGGATGAAAGACGAAGAGAGGTTGCCTCCGATCAGCAGCAGCTGTGAGCAGGGTTTCACCTGCAGTCCAACCCTTTGGGCGGACTTTGGATTGGTGTGCACATCGGTGTGTGTGTCTGGCTGTACTGCGATCGTTTTCCTTGGAATGGGGGCATGCTGCTGCCACTGCCTCCAGCCCTTCTCCCCGTCCCCACCTTCCATGATGGGCGTTTGAAGACTCTGCAGGCCCTCGACATGGCCACGACGCTGACCGGGATCGGGACAGGTACCGTGACCGCGACCGCGACCGGCCCCGGGAGCGCTACGAGCGGGACCACCGCGATGCGCGGGACCGCGACAGGGACCACCGGGACCACCACGACAGGGAGAGGGACAGAAAGTCCCCGCCGCCTCGCTACAGCCGCACCGACAAGGTCAGAGTCCTTGTGTTTGAGTTTCGCCAGGAGGACAAAATCGCACAACCCTGGGAATCTGTGCGAACTGAAGAGACGTCAGCAGAGTCGTCGCCTGCCTACTTTGCCCACTGCGCCATTTTCAGCATCGAATCGACTCAGCCCCCCTCTGCCCATTCTGCTTCCCCCAGCCCGGTCCTTGTCCTCTGTTCCCCTGCCTCCCACCAGTGGCCCTGTTGTCCTCCCCTTGCTTGTCCACCCGACCTCTCACGGTTGTCACCATCCACCCAAGCAGCGAAGGCCCAAGACGAGCAACAGCTGCCCACCTGCACCCTGCTGGCGCCCAGGCTCCAAGGGGGATGCGGCACGGTGGCATGGTGTTTCGCGTGTGACTCTGTTGCCTTTTCTTGTCGCATGTCTTCCTGAAGAGAGACGACCGAAAGGACGGTTCAGTGCTGCACCGCGATGCACAGGGCATGTCCCTGCCGCCGTCCTCCAAGCCCTTCTCCGGCCCGCCAACCAGCAGGGAGCCGATCGCAGCAAAGGACGCCAAGACATCTCACTCATCGCCTGCCCACAGACCGCCCCCCGAGTACGGGGTCAGGGTCCCGCACAATTCTTTTGTGACCTGTGAGCGAGACTACACCAACATCTCACGCCGCTATTCGCACCTCTACATCTCCGCAGATTTTACCAAGCTCGTCAGTTGTTGGACCAAGGTACACTGGACGGCTGCCAACACGGCCCCGACACTGCAATAGAGAGCCGTCCGACCTCATCTTCCTCCCCCTGAGAACACCCCGGTTTTGTGCGTTGGTTTTGGGAACGCATTGTGTGTGTGCTGGTCATTTTCAGGGTTGGGCGCTGCACCTGTGCGCCAATGCTGCTGGTTTGCTGGGTGCAGGTGCAGTCTCCTGGCTTTGGGACAGGCCTTGGCTGGGGGCATTTGTGTTTCCTGGCTGGTTTGTTGATGAGAAAACAAAGATGCAAGTGATACGCTTGCTCTTGCAGCAATGTGTCCACTGTTTGTCTTGCGCCCACTGTGATTCGATGAGAATGGCTGGATTGTCGAATCGCTGCCCTGAGGGCTGTTGTGCGCCTTGTGCAGATAGAGGAAAAGCTGGGCTCCCTGGGCTGTCGCTTGTTTCCGCTGGATAGGCCAGCCAAGTTTGAGAATACGATGGGGATCTTGGAGCCAGAAGCAGAGTTTGTCCCTCCCACTGCGAAATGCCCCCCAAGGGATGGCCAGACCTCCTGGAAAACGAAGGTAGGAAACGGCCACTGTTTGGTGGCCCCTTCTTATCATTGACACTCATCAGTGATAAGTAATTGAACCAATCATCCACAATTACTACTTATAAAATGATTTTCCAAGTCACCGCAGGAAGTTGATGGCTGCCTGTTCTTGATCCATGATCATCCTGTTAATTTTGAGAATTGTTGTTTCTGTACTCCTTTGAGGTTGCAATTGCTTAACATGCAAATCTTTGCACTTGCCTCTGCCTGGCCCTCTCCCTCTACAATTTCTCTTATGGGATATCTACGGTGCTGTGCAGATGTGTTGCCTGGCTCCGTATGGTGGGCTTGGTTGGTTGGCACTGCTGAGGCTGGACGCAAGCACTGCTCAGTGGGTGCATCTCCACTGTGCGCTGAATGTGCTAGCTGTGTTTTGGGTGAATGCTGCATGTATGCGCTGCTTGTCCTGCAGACGAGGCAATGTCAGCCGCCATCCCTGCCTCCTAAACATTGCATCACAAATTATTCTTGAATCCTTAGTATTGAATTGTTGGGTCACAAAGGGCGCCCACTTATATATTTCCAGAATGCACGTGCGTGACTTGCAGGCCAGTCTGTGGAAAGCCCTGACGACCAGCCAGAAAAGGATGTTAAGTCTGATACCCAGGAAGCCCCTTGTGGATGTGTAGGTTGTGCCGCTGTCAGGACTGGACAGCCAGCAGAAGATGAACGTGTTGAGGGGATCACACAACGAGGGGGGCACCACTATGGCCAAGAGCCTGAAGTTCCTTGCGGTCCGTGAGGAGGATGAGAAGCATCACCGCAGTGGAATCATGTGCCTCGGTGGGCCCTGGGACGCCAAACTGGATGGAGACAACCCTGAAAAGTGAGTGTACAAATTGCAAAAGCAATAAGAGATACCCAGGAGGCTCAGAAGCAAGGGCTTGGCAATTTCACTGTGTCCTTCCTTGAATGTTGTAGCGATGCGCTGCATCGCCATCTTCCTGGTGTGTGTGCTCCCCATGAACACGGCACTGGTGGCCGCACGATCATCTGGCATGACGATCCCATCCAGCTTGTGCAATAGGCAATACGGAGGCACACTGCAAGCAGTGAGTGGATATATAGCTGATGGGTTGAATTGATCGAAGACAAGAAGTTGTAACTGCTGCATTGCAAGTACTTCGATCTTGGCACTTGAGCACTTCGAATTGAGGGAAAACCACAGCCATTTGCAGTTATGCAACGTGGCCAAAGATATGCGCACCATTGCCTTTCAGATGCAAGTGGTATGCTTGGTCGTATCTGTGATGTGATCCAACGGAGGAACCCTGGAGAGCCTTGAATTTCAGACACTGGCTGTCTTCTGTTCAGAAATCCCCAGGCCCTGATCAATTCCTGCATTCGGCACGTCAAAGCTCAGGCCGACTTGGACCTGTCAGTGTGCACCCAATGGGTTCGATTCTGTGAGATTCACTTCCAACGTGAAATGCCTGATGGCACTGAAGCTAGCGAAGTCACCGTAGTGTTCCTTGTGGACGTGGACAAGTGTCTTCCCGATCAGGAGTCGTGGCCTGACGTGTGGAAGGAACGGCTCGAGTGGAAGAAAGCGAAGAAGATCTCAGAGGATGCTGAGAAGGTGTGGCTGACGAGGGCTGGAATTGTCAGGCGGTGTGGGCATGCTGATCCTTAGAAAAGGTTTCATGGATCACAGTGTCTGGGGCTTCAGAATTAGTGCTTCAGAATGGGTAACTGAGATGAAGCTGCTGCACTGGAAATCATCTCTGTTCTTTCTGTGGTGTTATGTTCGATGGGCAGATTTGGCGACCCCCTGGCCAAGGTTATGCAGCCATTATATAAACTGGAAAAAACATGCTTCAAAATATGTAGCTTTAATGGGTACAGAAGACATGGTTACAGGCACAGACAGGATTCTCTGGCAGTTTGTTGAAGTTGGATTGTGTGCGGTCGTCAGCAAGATGAAGCTCCCACAAAAGGGGCCAATGGCCACGGCACGGAAGCCGCGCTTTCTGCGAAGGAGACCGATCAAATGGTGACTGATGCCAAGGAGGGGGTTACCAAGGCTGCAGAGCCTGGGGTAGAGGCAGCGAAAGATAAGGAAGTCATGACCGATGCGCCAGCAGCAGAGGAGGTGGAGGATGGCAACCCCAAGGAGGGGACAGTGGGCTCGATGGCAGAGGGTGTAACAACAAACGTGGAGGAGCCGGGGGTGAGTGAAGGGGCCGATGAAGAGATGACAGATGCAACAAAAGCCAATGGAGAGGTGAAAGCTGCGGAGGGCGGGACTCACAGCACAGAGGCAGGTCGGTTGTGGTGGCAATCGATGTTTGAATGTACTGTTGGCGATGTGCTGATACGTTGAGTAGTTAATCAGGCTTTATGTACTGCTGTATACTGATGTATACTTGCGTTTTGGGGTGCTTGCTTACTAGGTTAGTTAGTCAGGAGATTGGTGTGCACCAGATGACCTGGTTTTTATATTATAGGGGTTCAGGGCTGAACGGCGCATTGTCTCCATCAAGGGGGTAGGAGATCTCCCACAGCCAACAAGCTGCAAATTCAACCCTTCAAATGAGGGATCAGGCCAGGGGATGGATCGCCATGGATTGCTGCAGGACTTTCGAAGCTTGTGAAACTGGGGCGTGTCCAATAATTTCCATCATTCAATTGAAATTCCTTGACTCTACAGCACGATATTCAAACCACAGTTACCGCAGTTTTGCTGGAGTAGTGTATGCAACAGAACATGCCAGGTCGGTTGAGTCCAGCGACTTGTGTGTTCTCACCACATGAAGTGTGACAGATAGGGAAAACCCTTGTTGGTCTTGCTTTGTACCCAGGCTTTTGTGTCACAGTCAATATGCAAGATCTCAGGTGGCACCACGTCTTGAAAGAAGCAAGATATGAGTTACTTGCTTCTATGTCTCTTCCGGCAAAGACTTTGCCATTGCAACGTGTGCTGGCACAGAAATTCGCACCTATTGTGTGCTTTGGGGCAGAGATCTGAATCCATCCACCACAAGTGCCTTGCATGCATATGACTGACAGGGCCATTGTGTTGCTACGACTGGCAGTCACTGAGGCCAACACTGCCAACGACGAGGCTGCAAAGGCAGATCCTGCAGGAGCTGCTGACAAAAAAGTGGAGGAGCCAAAGGCACAGGTGTCCTGAGATCCGAACTCATACAGGAGGTTGCCGCCAAACATGATAGCCGCTGTCCTATTCTGGAGCAGTTTTGCTACAGTTGCTGCATCAATCTCGTTGGATCGATGCTTGTCAAGGGTACCAAAAGTAATCGGCAGCTTGCACGAGTATTGAGTACTGCAGCACTGTGGGCTGTTCTAATGCTGTATCATGAAGCTGCAGAAGTTGACAGAAGAATGTAATGTTCTGGAGCATTGAATACAGTGTTGTGAGCTTGTGAAGCTGCGTGCTGCCATTCTTGATGGCACAGAGCAGGTCAATGATGACCTTGAAGGGCAGCGCAATTGGCTGCTGCTGTGTCCATCGTCCCCTTGCGTTATTGTGCTTGTGGAGCTGAGGTGTTCTCCAGCACTAGTTGGCCATGCGCCATCAGTTGTCCAGTTGTCGAGAAAGTGCACAATTCATAGCAATGGGTGGGCAGTTTTGCCTCTGCAAGGAGCGAATGGCATGCACCATGAATGCACAAAGGCCATAGGTGAATTTTCGAACTGTCGTTGCTGGCATCTCTTTTGTTGATGTCATGTTGAAGACATGAATTGTTCCATTTGAAATTCTATCTCATATGTCTTCATTTGAATCTGCTGTTCTCTCTGACCTTGGCCAACAGTAGTGACAGGCTGCATGAACCCATAGATGGTTTCTTTGTTTTGTTTTGCTCACAGTTTAAATATTCTTTTCTTCTGCTGAGCGATAGTATTGTGTTGGCTGCCATCAGCAGGAAGAGCCCCCTCCCAAGGAGACATCCATTCTGGTGAAGGCCCGAAACACCACAGCCCTGAAGCTCCGCACAATGACGATATCACTGGATGGCTTGCTGGATTATGATGAGGGCGACAAGGAGGAAGCCACCTTCGAGCTGTCCCTCTTTGCAGAGGGTTTCCATGAGATGCTGATGAGGGACTATGGGCTTATCATTCTGGAGGCCCTTGAATCTGAGAGGTGTGCAGATGTGGTCTGATCGTAAGTGCGGCATTGTGTACAACAGCATCCCTTTCTGAGGTGGACAAACCTGTTGAAGTGTAGCACTCTTCCATTGTCCCTGTACACAAATTGATGGAAGGCAACGTGATTAGAGTGATCGTTCTTCTGAACAAACAGGAAAGATTATTTCAGGAGCACCTTTGCAGAGCCCTGTGCCGGTTTGTCTCACCACACATGCGGCTTTTTATTGCACAGGGCAGCCGCACGTCTGCGAAAGCAGGAGGAACAGAAAAGAAAAAAGGAGGAGGAAGCAGGTCAGTGGTTAAGTAAGCTTGGTGGCCTCCCCTGTTGACTTTAGGAGAGGAGGAAGTAGTCACCCAAAGGGCGCTACTTGATGGAACCAGGGGCTATGATAATCTGCCATCATTGCATACCGTGCTGCAGATGTCTTCAAGCGCACCAGGGAAAATGTGCAGATCAAACCTGAGAAAAGCGACCCTGTTATGTTGCTGGACCCTATATGCACTGTGAGCTGTTGGACAAGCAGATATCTGCAGAGTGTGCAGGCAGCAAGTGCAACAGCGCACTGCCCTTGCACCTTTGAGGTGTTTAAGGTGGAGTTGTGTGGTGTGCATGCGCACACACTAGGCAGACAAAATGTGTACACGAAACTGTGTTGTGCGATGGATTGCCGCCTCAACCTCGATGGTCTCAATGGCACTTGTTCTTCTAGTCGAATCATCAAGCTGCTTTTTGGCAGTTCAGTAGCTGGCCTTACGGCCTCCAATCCTTTCCATCTTAGTTGGATGGTGGACTTATGGGCATCTGTCGGTGGCGTGAGGCCATAAACGCCTGTTTGTGGATCCGTTCAGAAGCTGCTATGAAAGATACAAAGGATGAAGAGAGGGTGGCCAAGCGAGTGAAGACGGAGTATGGTGTGAAAACCATGGAGGCAGAACCAGCACCCCAGGAAGAGCAACAGATAGAGGTGTGGAACCCATGTTCGAATCTGCTGGGAATGTCCTCAAGGTGTGCTCTATGCAACCATGCTTTTGATGCTTGCTTACAAAAAGTGCCAGAGCACAGCCCAAGGCATGATGATGGGTTTCCTTTGCATCACTGTCTGTTTATTGTGGCTCTCTTTGCTGGTAGGATTCCTTCATTATGCAGTTTCTCTTGTGCGCGTACTGTCAAGCAGTTTTTCTTTTTTGGAGACCTTGAAAAACATGAAATTCAGTTTGCAAATTGCTCAAAGGATTCACATCCTTGAAATTTCTGCTCAAAATTGCTTCCTCTAACCAGAATTACATGTTGCCTTTTGAATAAATCAATGTACAACATTATAAGGAAGTCAAATGTCAAATACAGCACAATATTCAGAAAGAACAGGTCCTGAAAACCTAAAAACCACCTTCCCATAGTCACATGCCATCATTCAATCGATTATGTGTGCCTCACAAATGCACCACCCTTTCCATAGGAGTCTGTGGTTCATGTAACCTCCTGATGCCATCGTTCTATCACAGGGCGCTGCCAAGCAGCATTACTGCTGCATGACAACGGTTGTCGTGTTGATTGGTAGTTGCGTTGGTAGCTCCACCTTCCTCACACTGTGGGGTCGCTGCAAGGGACATTGCTATGGGACGCCATTTTTGGCAGGTTCATCAGGCTTTTATATATTCTCATACTCTCAACCCGAGTCGAGCTGGTTGAAAGTGCTGCTTTTTACTCTCTTTTTCCTGTTCACTACAAAAGATCGGGGGCATGTAGTACACTCACAGGTAACACCCTGATTCAAATTTCAAAGTTCAAGATTTTCAGGCCCAATTGATGAGTTCCTGATACAAACATGGCCTCACAAACATTATGATTCCAGACTGTGAGTGAACGTTCTCATAGAGGACCACCAGCACTGTGCAAGTGTTCCAAGTTGTCAGATATTAGTATTTTGATCTCATTTTGGCACTGTGGCCTGCAGACTAAGGAGGAAACTAGCGATGCTGCCATAGATATAACCACCTGCACAGCGGAGGGAGCAAAGCCTGGCAATGAGGTGCATTTCTTCCAGAGATTGGATTGTTTGAATTTCTGCTTTGATGACCATCAGTGCAAAATGCAGAACATTGCCCTTGCAGCATAGTGATATTGATTCAGGGCTGTGTCCACCAGAGCATCGTTGTTTTTCGAAGCTGAAGGGTCTCAAGCAGGGATCTAGAGTTCTGCAAAACCTGGAAATTGTTGCTGGCACTTCAGAATTGCTCATTGGGCTGTCTGCCATCTGGTCTTTCTCCTGCAGTTGTGTGTGCCTTCACGATGAACGCATTTTGCCGCTTTATCTTGCCCCCGCACAGTGCCTGCTGCAAGCAACGGGATTGAGGAGTTAGTGAACTCCACTGCTGCACAGTTTGATTGTCCAGGCTGTGTAGCATGACACATCGTCGTCAAGGTTGCAAATTACACTGATTGTGCCCATTGTCTTACGTTGTTTTCCATTTGATGCCAATGATCTCACTTTCTTGCAGTCAGCTGGTGTCTGGGAAGTAATCGAGGTTGCCCTCAGACAGGTTTATCGACTGTGCCAAAGATCAGTAGAAACACTCTTGCAACAATGAAAGACAATGTCATCTGTGACAATGCCCTTTGGCTCGTAAGTTGCTACTGATAGTTGACACCTAGGGACCATAGTGCAGCAAGGCCACAAACTTGAAGTCATATAAACAGTACAAAGATCCATTGAAGAGTTGTGTTGATCGGAAGGGACAGACCGACTGCATGACATGTGATCTTCTTGCATCGATGGTCATGCTCCAGGGCCACAGACTGCAGTGGAACTCAGAGATGTTGTCAGGAATATGATTTGAGACCAATCGTGGTCTTCTTGGGTATGTTGACCATCCAGAGTCCAGATCCTGGATCTTCCATTTGCGTTTGCTTAGCCACGCAAGGAGGTGTATTTGGAGTTTATACTGACAGTCAACACTTGCCATGCTCAGGCCGATGGCCAGCCTGTGGATGTTGCACAGAGCAAGGAGACAATTGAAGGACTTGATGGGGATGGCAAGGCAGACCCTGCTGAGGAGGTGCGCATTCGTTTGTCTATGTCTCCCTGACATACTCGTTAGCTCTCTCTTGCTGGCATTTGCAATGTATGTCCGCATGCGCCATGCTGAAATGCTGCACTTTGCCGGACAGACCGTTCGCTGACAGTGGGGGCCCTCCCTGGCAGTGGTCCCTTGCAGTGCTGCGTAAGGACCTCTTCTTCAGTCCCAACCGCCTTGGCTTCCAGGCGCCTCTGTGGCTGATAGCAGTGGTGGGATCATTGCAGGGGGCAAGGGCTGAGGGCACTGGGGGCGATGTTGAGATGGACAGGGGCGAAGCCGAGGGCGCTGTGGGTGATGGGGCAGAGGACGACGGCAAGCATGGGGAAGTAGGCGCCAAGGCGGCAGAGGGTGGCGAAGTGGCGGACAAAGCCAAGGAAGGGGCCAAAGCCTCCACAAAGGAAATGGAGCAGGCAGATGCTAGCGGTAAGCAGAAAGAGGCTGAAGTCAAGGAGGCCAAGAAGAAAAAGAGATACAGAGTGGATGAGAAACTTCTGATGGCCTTCAGGTGGGAGAGGATGTGGAACGAGTGGCATTGCAGCTCAGTAGACTCTTTGCTGAAACTGTGAGCCAAGCAGGTGGCACAGTGGTTTGGGATTGGGGTACGCAGGCTGCTTAGCTGGTGAATGAGCTTACAGCTTCAGCAAGGGAATTATGGAAACAAGTGAATGCCAACAAGAGATTTACCGAGTTATGCCTCACCCCCCTCTTCCAAACCAGGAAGAAACAAGAAGGGAGTCTTGACTATAGTATGGGAGGTGATTTAGACGTTAGCATGTCGATTAGGGAAGGCATGCAGCAACTAATGGGACAAGAAATAAGAAATCCGTAGTGTACCCATGGAAAGGTAGTTGTTTGCTTGTGGTTTTCTAGTCACTAGCCCATCATTTGTACCATACTCCAGCATGCAGTTCCTGTTGCGCTTGGCTGCTGAAGCCTTACTGCAGAGGATGATGGAGGAGACTATGAGCCGATGGCCAAAAGTGCGCACGAATGCTAAAATCAACGCATGTTGCAGATACTTCGATCGGACAGGGTGCGGGTACATCAAGTCGGAGGACCTCCGACGCATGCTCCACAACCTTGGGAGGTCCATGCCGCCCCGCACCGTGCGGGACCTCGTCGCTAACGTGGTGGACCGGTCGTCCAGATACAAAGATCGCGACACGCGGGTGTACTACCGCGACCTCACTGACAAGGAAATCGTGGAGGAAGAAAAGGTTGCAGCGTAAAAAGGGAGAATACGGTGCAGCTGATGCGCTGATCTGGTCAGCCAGGCAGCAGCCAGTGGTGGACCAAGGTGCTGCACGAAAATGCGACGCCGCTTGAAAGGAGCCGCGTTCTGCTGTGGGGTGGCCTGCTGGTGGTGGTGGTGGTGGTGATGGTGGGGTGGGGTGGGGTCGGGGGTGGGGGGGATGGTCAGGTTGAGTGGGAGGTGTTGCCAGCAGCTCGTGCAGGGGTTTTGGTGGATGTGGCCATCCTTTTGGGTTGCCATTGATGGCAAGGATGCCGTGCGGGGAGGTGTGGGTTTGCATGGATTGATTAGCCAGGCCAGTTTTGCTCTGGCGTGCTGGCTTCAGTGAGCCTGTCATTGGGCAGCGGAGTGCAGGACGCTGGGGAGCTTCAGAGCCCCCTGCATTGTTGTGTAGTATTGCCATCTGAAGGTCAGACTTCCGAAAAAAAGAACTCAGGTACAGTGCTCAGACCCGGTTGCCGTCACTGATCCGGACCTGGGAATGCCGCTGGGCGCCCTGGTCACGGGTACCGCCCAGTGTGCAGCGTGCTTCCGGGGCTGCGAATGACAGCGCTGCTCTTGTCTGCACAGCGTGACGTCGTGGCGGCGGTCTCAATGGACGACCGTGGAGGTCTTTCATTCCACGGTTGCTGTTTGCCGATTCGGCGAGTGAATGGCGCTCTTGATAATGCCTCAAGCCCCAACAAGGTTGAGGGGCGCAGTTTCAAAAGAGGTGAACAGTCGAATCCAAAAAAGTTGGTGTTGGTGGTGGGAGGGGATTGCAGGCTGTCCAGCGGATTCCGCTGGACGACCTGCGATCTTTTTCAGGCACCACCGATGCTCTCGGCTAGATCAGCTGAGTGGATGGTCAGATGAAATTCGGCAGCCTGCCACGTAACCAAACATGGTGAAGGCTGGCGGGCGACCGTTGTCCAACGGTTCTGGCGTTCGCACCATCAGTGCCAGAGCACGTGGTTGCATCTGGCCGCGGAACTGCCAGTTTGAGACCAGGCAATATGCAGTCGCTGGAAGCAATCTGGGGCGTGTTCGTTGCGCGTGGCCTTCAGCTGTTTGGTCCCATTGATGAAATGAGCAGCTGATGTGCACGCAGGGCGACCTTTCGAGCAGCCGCCTCAACAAAGGCCAGAAACACAAAGCATGCCCTGGCGCTCACATCTAAAGTTCGCCTAGTGCGCCACTGAGGCTGTTTTTGGGCTCGAGCCCGAGGCACCTGCGCGCTGGACAGATTGTGGACTGGGACAGAAGGGCATAGGAGGGTGAGAAACAACATGTACATCAAGCAACGACGTTGATCGTCAGCCCCTTTGCTCCGTTTAATCCAAGGGCTTACACACTGAGAAAATGTTGCAACTGACGACGCATTAGCAACGCCTTCGAGATGCTGGGAACCCAAGTCAACAGACACAGGTATCCCAACAATGGTATCGGGGAAGTGCACATCTGTCATGCCATTTCCACCCTGGAAACAGTGAACCTATATGCGTCTAACGACGCGGCCAGCAACAACACAGCAGAAACGGAAGCCCACAGTGCGGCCATTTCATGGTCTTCGACCATCCGAGCACCAACTGACCATAAAAAGTAGCAACGAGCAGCAGCCAACCAAAAACTGGCAACAACAACGAACACCCAGGTGTGTTTGCGTCATACTGCCCCGTCTATTGCGGCGGGAGCACGCCTTCAACAGCCATGCATTCACCAAAATTCGGCATCCAACTGCCCCACTGACGCCACGCAGTCGGGAAGGTGCGTGAGGCTAGAGCAGCCCTCCAAATCCAATGGCTGCAGCTGCGCCAGGGATCCAAGGCCCTCAGGAATGTACGCGAGGCTCGTGCACCACATCAGGCCCAGCGTCCTGAGGTGGGACAAGGCGACAACGCCGTCGGGAATGCGGGTGAGGCTCTCACAGCCCCCCAGGTACAGCCTTCGAAGCTGGCTCAGCGAGCCCACGCCCTCGGGGATCTGCCCAAGGTAGCAGCAGCGGCTCAAATCCAGCGTCTCCAGGCGACCCAGGGACGTCACGGTGTCAGGGATTTCCCTGAGGCCCCAGCATCCACCGAGGTCAAGCGTCTGCAGTTGCGACAAATGCCCTATGGCGCGGGGGAGACGGGAAACACGCCAACAGCCGCCCAGATCCAGCGTGCGCAGCCGCGCCAATGAGCCAACGCCGTCGGGGATGTGGCTCAAGCTGGAGCACATGCGCAAGTTCAGAGTTTCGAGGCGGCTCAGCAACCCCACGCTCTCCGGAATGTTCTGCAGGTTCAGGCAGCCCCCCAGGTCAAGCGTGCGAAGCTGTCCCAGCGACCCCACAGTTTCAGGGATCTGCATCAAACTCCCACAGTCTCTCATGTCCAGCACTTGCAGCCGTTCCAAGCACCCAATGCTGTCGGGAATGCTTGTAAGACCCTCACACTCACCCAAATCCAGAGTCACCAGGTGCCCCAGGAAACCTATGCTATCTGGTACATGTGTGAGGCTGCTGCACCAGCTCAGGTTCAGCGTTTGAAGACCGGCCAGTGACCCTACACAATGCGGAATGTGCGCCAGCTGTGTGCATCCGCCAAGGTCAAGCACCAGTAGATTCCCAAGCAATCCAATGCTGTCAGGAATCTCCAAGAGATTTGAGCAGCTCCCAATGTCCAAAGTCTCCAGGTGCTCAAGCCGGCCCATGGAATTTGGTAGATATGTCAAGCTGGTGCACAAGTGCAGATTCAGCGTCCTGAGATGCTTCAAAGAATCAATGCTGTCGGGAATGCTTTCGAGGCATGTGCAGCCACCCAAGTTCAAAGTTTGAAGCAGTTGCAGGCTCCCAATGCCTTCCGGAATTTGCACCAAGCTGCTGCAACAGCCTAAGTCCAACGTCTGCAGTTTTTCAAGCTGGCTAATTGTGCTGGGAATTTGTGTGAGACTTGTGCAGCCATGCGTACTCAAAATCTGCAGCTGCCACATCGACCCCAGACTGTCAGGCACGAATTCCAAATTCGAGCAGCCTGCCAGCTTTAGCTGCCGAAGATTCTTGAGAAGGTTTAATGTCAGTGGCAGGGACACGAGGCTCTGGCAGCCCTCCAACTCCAGCCGCGTCATGCTGCAAGCCTCAACGATCGACGGGGGCAGTGACTGCAGCCTTGGACAACCAATGTACAGTGAGTGGAGCCTACCCAGTTCCCCAAAGCAATCTGGCAGCATCCACAGGTTTTCACACTCACGAAGTGACAGCACTGTCAGCTGCTTCAGACTGGAGATGTGGCAAGGCAGCTCTGTGATCCAATAACAGCCGTCGAGCCTCAGCACTTCCAAGCTGCACAGCTGCTCCATGTTCGCTTCTATCCCCTGGACAGGACAGTAAGACAGATCCAGCAACCTCAAACGCCTTGAATGCATCAAGCCAGCCGGCACCTTCATGAGGCCCGAACCCCTTGACACAAAGACTTCCAGACAGGGGGCTAGGAAACCCTCCGGCCAAGAGTCCATGGCGCTGCCACACATGGACAGCGCCTTGGCCATCACCGTCCTTCCCGCGATCTGCTGCGCCCCAGGAAACAGCAGCCGCTCCCGGGCGGCCACATCCCTGCCATCCCCCCTTGCTAGCTGCAGCCCCATCTCCCTCAGCAAGTCGTGCATGTGGCACGACATTTCGCTCAGCAAGTCTGTCTCCTCTCCTGACTCGGTCGTCGTGTGCAACATAAACAGAGAACGGTCCACCAGCTGCATGCAGATCGCGTAGCCATCAAGGTACCTGTCTTCCCTGTCCCAGTATTCGTCATCGGGTTCCTGGCACACCGCCCACTGCTCCACCAGCTCTGACACCCGTACCAAGGAATCCTCGGGGTGACACACAAGGCAGAAGAAGAAACGCTTCTGGGCATGGTCCAAGTCATCATAGCTCGCCTGCAGCAGGGAAAGCACGCCATCCTCATAAGCGGCCCCCAGCGACCTCGACTGATGCAGCTTCCTGGCGCTGGACTCCCACTCCTCCATCCGCTGGTATCCCTTGGCCATGGACCCCAGCACATGCAGCGCCAACGGCAACTGTGCACAGTGCGACACCATCTCCTCCACGACTTTGCTGTACTGCAGCTTGCAGCTGGGAACCTGGGGCACCCCGAAGGCACAGCTGCAGAACAGCTCCCTCGATTGTTTGCTGTCCAGCAGACCCACTTTGTACACCTCCGCACCCACCATGACCGCCACATTTGAGTTTCTGGCAGTCATCAGCAGCCTGCTGCCGCTGTTGCTTGCAGTTACCCTCAGAGTTTGCAGGGCATCCACTGTCCACACGTCGTCCAGCACCAACAGCACTCGCCTGCCCTCCAGTGCGTTCAGCAGCTCTGTCTTGAGGTCTTCTGTGCAGGAACAGCAGGGCACCCACTCGTAGGACACCAGCTGCCTCCACACTTGCTTCAGGCACTGCAGCAAGTCGGCATCCCTGCCAACTGTAACCCAGCCGATGCTGTGGAATTCCTGACAGGGCCACATGTCATTGTATACTGCTTTGGCAAGTGTTGTCTTTCCTGTGCACAACAACAATAAATGGTGTAAGAATGCAGTCTCTGCCTTAGAGCTGCTAACTTAAATTCCCAAGCCAAGGTCCCACTGATGGGCAACAGCATTTGACTTGATACTGAGTTCTAAAAAGACACTACAAAACCATGCCCAAATGTGGGGTTGCAGGGCTTGCTGATAACCCCATACTGAGGTCTATGGCATTTTAGCACACAGGTCATTGGCATTGAACAAACGATAAGATACGATTATCAACACTGGTCTGGAATTCGTACCCATCATCGCCTATTAGGTGCAAGGGCAGTGTCTTGTCATGTTTCTGTGACAAATGCAATCAAAGGATTTGGAGCATGTAGATCGCAATGGGTCTCCTATTGAAGAGACAAGACTAACTGATCGAACCAGGCACGAAGCAGAAGAGCAACAAATATATGCAAGCTAGAATTGTCAAAATCAATAGTACACTGCTGCAAAGGCAAAGCCATTCTGGCTTGGCATCAATGAGATCTGGCATATCTCTTGAGCATCACTGCCCATCGCACTGACAACCACAACCACTCAAAAAAGAGACAGTGATTGTCCCCCAATCTTGAATGTTCACATGATGAGCATGTGAGAATGGGCCTAACATGCCCACCACAGTGCCTTACACCCACACCTCTGCTGCCAGAAGAAGGATGGTACGCAAATTTTCAACCGCGATGCCAATTTTAAGATTCCAAGAAAGAATTCAGGCGCTGGGACCGCACACTCCATGTCTGTTCCATTGATGCACGAGCTCCCAGGTTCAAGGGACCAACAACCTAGACCCTTGCTTAAAAGACAACCCCAAATACATTCACTAAACAGTTTGCTTGCAAGGAGCACCGAGATCTCCCACAAACCCCAAACAAACTCTCCAACGAAAATAAGTGATGGCACCCTCTTGTCTGTTGGAACAAACTATGGGCACCAACGACTGTGCGATGCCATAGTTGCAGGTGTGGAGTACTGAGACTCTCAAGCATGTTTTACTGAATAAATTAAATAAACTACAATGGGATTTCCTATGTTGGAACAAAAAACCAACAGCAGGGTGCAAAAGCTTCCAAGCTCCTTACCTACTCCACCCATGCCCACCAGGGCCACCACCTTCTCCTTGCTCTCCTGCAAAATCGACTTCACAGCCTCCACCCTGCCATCCAGACTAATATAATGATCTGGAAGATGCATCCGCAACGTCTCCGCTGCACATCTGGCCATCTGCTGAATGAGCCCCAGGCCACTGATCCGCTCCTCAAGCCTTGCCTCGAGGTCGCTCATGCACCTCCGCAGGTGGTTATGCACACCTTCCACCTGCCCGCAGATGCTGACATGGGCGTTTGCCATGCAGGTGTGAAGCGAATGCAGGGGCATTTGCAGCCGTTTGACATCAGTCTGAACTTCCCATATGTCACCGCGCATGTTGGCATTCATGGCTGCCATCAGATCTACCATGCCAACATAACAAAGGCATTATGAAGACTCCACAGCATAGGCCCTTTGACCACATTTGTTGACCACATCTGTTTGTTTGAAATGTAAAGCGCTTGCATCCACAAGGTGATTTTCGCTATATAGCTGAGAACAGAATGTTTAGAATATGAACATCAGTGGCCAGATAGAATGCATTTGCAACATTCCAGGAGTCAACTCCTATTGATGAATCTCCAGCTGAATTAGAATTCTTTGCATGTTGCAACGCAGCACTGTGTACAACCAGCAACACAACATTTGCGTGCGCTGTGGAGGATGCACGCAGCCACAGTTCAATATCAGGATGCTTGCATGCACAAGTGGACTCTTTGGTGGCCCCACATCTTCAAGAACCCATGGGAAATGTGAACAAGGACTGGTGCATACTACGTGACTTGGACTTTCTATGCACAATAAACACACTGGCACACTGCAACAGAAGCTTTGCACAAATGAACAGATGTGCCTGGCTGTGAAGCACAGCACAGTGCTTGAATTTATGGGCAATTTATGGGAATATTAATTTATGGGAATATATATGACTGGCAACAACTCGACCCGGAAGCGTACGACAACAAGGTTGACATTACCAGCTCCAACTGGTGCGGCTGGCCAGCTTGCTATTCCCCTCACCTTCCAGCACTGAGTCAAGAGAAGCATTCAGATCAGCGAACTCCTTGTTGATCTGGGACGACCTTATGAACCTTAGAGCCCTGCGCAGGCCCTTCTTTGCGCCACAATACTTCTTGGCGGCCTCGTTGGCATTGTCCATGACCCTGTCCACATTCTCGATCTGCCTATCCAACACCTGCAAAACGACGCCAGCCCGTAAGGCCGGCGATCTCCAACCATTGCATCATGGCCAATGATCTTGCAACGGACAGGCAAACGCCCCGCAGAGTCGCACATGGCCGTGTTGGTATGGGCAACAGATCCGACAGTCTTGCCGTCGCAAACGCCTCATGGAGCTGATCAACCGCGTCGTATCTCCTCACGGGTGATGTGTGTGGGTCCGATTCAGCATTTTCAATTAGGGGGGCAAGAGTTGCCCAAGTCAATCAAGGCAAGGATTGCCCTCGCAAAGCGCACCTGATCAGGATGCCGCCGAATCTTCTCCGCGACCTCCCGCAGGCGCTCCACCCGCCTCAGCACCTCGTCGCACTTCTTGGTGTTCGTCTTCGCGGCGGCCACGAAGTTCATGATGCGCTCGGCGTGGTTGAACACGACGTCAGCCGCGGACAGCGGGTCCATCCCTGGCCGCAAGAGACGGAAAGTAAGAAGAGGAGAGCTGGAAAGAGTGCCTGGGCGGATCGAAATTCTCCCACCAAGAGAAGGCGTCCAGAGCGACGGAACGAGGGGGTAAGAGGAGAGGGAAGGAGGGGAAAATGGCGGGACAATGCTCGCGCCTTCCGCGGCGTGGGCCTCGCTTGGTCGCGGCGACGCTGCCCCCAGACATGTCGAGCCGATCGGCGACATTTCGCACTTCCAACAACACGCTGCCGCGCCAGAGCCGGCCAGGGCGGCTTGCAGCCGCCGAATGCCCCACAGACATCGCAGGGTCCAGGCCTGAGCGGACAGAGCCAAGAAACAGGCCGACACTCGAAACGCCAACCCTCTGCAACGCGAGTCGCGTCGTCGCGCATCTTCCAAAACGAAACCCCGTGCCACACTCCTTCACTCTGCCGGCCGGACGGGGCGCTGGACGCGGCGCCAATGCCCATTCCGCCACCCATCCCCCCCCACCCTCACCCTATGGCTGGCCCCCCAATGCGAGGCTGGCCCCAGCCCACACAGGTCCTTAAAGCCACAGACACACTCCGTTGGATCCCCACAGTCAAACCGGTGGAAAGCGATCTGCTCGAGGGCCGCTCGGACGCCCCGCGCCTCGGGCGCGTTCTGCGCGGCTGCGGCGGGCGGTCGGGCTGCCGCGCCAAGTGTGCGGCGATCCACCGGCGCCGCCCAGGGCTTTGGCGCCAGAATCCGCAGAGATTGACGACTGACTACGGGCCGGAACGGACGCCGGGGAAGCCGGGTGTCCGGTGCGGGCGGAGGGACGGGGAAGGTGGGGACGCTGTGTACTGGGGGTACATGGCGGCTGACCGACCGGCGGGCGGGTTGCAGCTGGGCTGCCTGGGCCCCAGGTGCCCGAAGTGGTAAAACGAGGCTAAATTTGCGGCCGCGCTGTGTACGTGAGCTTTACATCACGGTTCGCCCAAAGTAACCGAAGCTACGATTCGCGCAATTCCATCGAATTGGCTGACGCTGGCGGCGCGCCGTCGCTCGTGACTTTGGGTATCCGGTGGCGAATCGGACAGCGTTGACCCCCTTGTGTGCTTGATGGCGTTTGAGGAGTTTCCATGCTTAGAAGTTGCGACCAACGATTGAAGGCGGCTTGGGGAATAACGAATTTGTGAAGTTTGTGCGTTCTGATGGACAACGAGTCAATGGTTGGATTGTGGCAAGGCCTTAGGTTGTCATGAAACAATTAATGGACAGTGCTTTGCTCGGGCCAAATAGGAAGTTGGTTCCCGCCTCCTCGCCTTGGTGTGTAAGAATTCTTGACGATGATGATGACTTTGGGCAAAGGAGGATTTTTGCGCACAGTTCTAAATCCATGTGCCTTTGCAGAAATAGCTGGGAGCGCCCGTGTGTGTGGCATGTTTGACTGTTTGCAATTGCCGCTGCAGTTTTCCTGCCAGAAGCCCTGAACTCCTTTGTTGAAAATTGCCTTTGAAAGATAGAGTGGGGCCCATGCCCCTTGTGTGCAATGATGGCGTTTCGGCGGCGGTCCAAATCCTTTGATTATATTTGTCACATGAACATGACAAAGCACTGCCCTGGCACCTTAGAGGCGATGTTGGGCACTAAGTCCAGGCCAATGTTCGATGTATTTCGGCCCTGGTGCAAGTGCCCGCGTCATCTGCACAAGAAATGTCTATTGCTTAGGTGCACAAAGCTCTGCCACATCGCCAACAGCCTGCGTATGCTGCAGATGATGGACATCATCATGAGCGTGCTTGCTGTCTGCCTGTTGGTCGTCGCCAATGAGCAGCAGTGAAAGGTCCAAACTTTCCCAAAGAAACTATCTGACTGTTTTGGAATTAGTACCCAATGTTCAAATCCCCTTATTGAATTCATTCAGCCAGACACCTGCCAGGCGACAAAGGGATATGAGTCTGTAACTGGTGTTTTGCCTCCCCATCAGAGAGGCATACAGTTGGATATGATCTCCAGATAGGAATTTTCCTCCCACCTCATCAGTATTTGGGCTGTGGATCACAGACAGCAGGAAACGAATAAAATGTACCACAAATAAGTTCGTCAGCTAGATCAACGAAAGAAGGGTAGTTTCTCCCAACCAGCAATCCTGCGAAAAGACGGTGCTGGAGATATTGCTGTGTCGGAAAATTCCTAGATGCAAAACAACGCTCGCCGCTGCCAAGTACCCTCGAGCCCAGTTCCATTAAAGGTGCCATGAGTGGAATGGATGCTGGGATGGATGGTGGGATGGATGACTGGGTAAAATTGTACTTCCTCTGTCCGGAATTAAATGAACGCGTTTGTTTGACAGGCCAATTTTACATCACGCACTTATCTGTTCTTCACCAAAATTTGTGAGCTTCTAGTAAACTTACATGCAATGCTTTGGCCAAAATTTGAAGACAAACTCTTAAGTACTACGCAAATGGCAGTACTCTGAATCCGCAACATTGGGACGGAACGGTTGGAGAATCTCAAGGTGGGGGCTGGCGACCCCCAAAACCGACCCCCGGAGAGGGTGGATTTGCACTTGACGTTGCGCAACAAGAAATGGATAGCTGCTACCACAGTTGAAACAGCAGGTCAGAGCCGTCCCTAAGACGAGGCGAGATGGTGCAACCAAGTTTAAAACCACCCGATCGGCGATCTCTACCGTGGATTTCCCCGTCCAGCCAGATGCGCATCTGGAGATCGGAAATCCGAAAAATCGGCCAAGTTCACGATCAAGACTCCTTTCGGAAGACTCTGCCAGCACTCACAGGGTGAGTGAGGCTGGGAAAACCCCCGCAAGAAGTTTGGAAGGTTTGGGTTGTCAGCCTTCAGCACACGAGCAGAAAGATCGCCAGAAATGGAAGTGGCGGGTGCTTCCTCCACGAAGGCCTGTCAGGGCTGTTCACGACGCTTTGAAAGACGCCACCGTCCAAAACTTCAGATGCCAGCCATGCAGGATGCTGAAAGGCTGTTTGGACAGACACTAGGGACCTCCATCTGCACATCGTAAGGTTTCACTGCCCGAAGATTGGCGGGAATCCATTGCTTTTGAGAGGCATGGCTTTGCTCCGGCCATGCCATTGCTGTAAGCCGCGACGGAATAGATAGTCTTTAGTGCACACAGCGACAGCAAGGCGGGTCTCAGGATACCTGAGAACGTATTAGCAAGGATGGATCCCATGCACGCCAGTGTGTCGTTGCACAAGATGGGTCGAAATCCAGAAAGCGGCGATGGTGACAAACAGATACCGGGGTGGTTTCTGCCGGCGCTCCACAGCGATGGGTGTCGATCGTTGTGCTGGAGCTTGAGCTGCACGTGGTCAACTCTACCTCCACGGTGCCGCGGACTCCAAGAGAAAGTCTGCACTCGAGAGTGGGGCGTTCTTGGACACGGAACGCCACTCCCGGCCAGGCCAATGCTCCAATGCGATGGGTCAAATTATGGTCTGGGAATTGGGCGTCTTTGAGGCCGTGCCCAATTTGTTATATTAATGCGTTCTCCACAAAAATTTGACATCATGTACAGAACTCGAAGCTGGTGCTGCAGTCTAATTTTCAACAAAAAAAGACAAGGCTTGACATGATTGCAGCCACTCAATGAAACGCGTTCATTTAATTCCGGACAGAGGAAGTATTTATCATCCCCCTCATCTTTTGCTGAAATGCGACCGTTTTATGCAGGTTTAGCGCAGTTTGGGGTGCATTATAAATGTGCATGCCCGAACTGCCAGAGAGGCTTGGTGCGGCAAGCAGAGGCTTTGCCAGCAGTTGCGCTCCACACCTGCGAGCCGCCCCGCTGTAGTAGTGCTCCCCGACGCATTTTGACCCCGCCGCCCGCTGCGCACCATATGTTAGTCCCTCTGCGTTTTCCGTGAGATCTTTTCTTCTTCCGTTGGCAAGGCCAGCGCGGATCGGTGGGTCAGCGGTTCCGGGGTCAAACAAGCAGGGATCTTCACGGAAAAGACAGAGGGACAAATGACATGCCCCGGCTTCTATCACGCGGCCCGCAGCCTACATTGAGCCGCACGGGCTGTCCCCTCGCCCCGGGACGGGCCCCCCTCACGAGACGACCGCGGCCCGCGGCACGCGGCCCCCAAGGCCCCGACAGCCTTGGTTCGAGAGCCAAGGCGCCCGGCGCGCACCCTTTCCTTCATTCTTTTCCGATGGCGCTCCCGGGGCGACCACTCGGGAGTCTGAGCGGGATGGCGGGATCTTTCCGAGGCGCCCAGAGGCCGTCGGGAGGCGTCAGGTGGCCTGGCGCACTCCAGCGCATCCCGAACGCCGTCCGATTGCGAGTGTCCATTCCAGAGGCCAGCCCCAGATCGGGGCGAGGGGCCGATGAGGAGACGCTGCCGGCCGGGCTGGAGGACCTGCCCCTGCCAGAAGGTGGGAGGCTCTTGCGTCGCGTCCGCGCCGCTATTTGCGACGGACGAGGTTCTCGAACCTGTGGAGAAAAGCACGACCGTGGGGTGAAAAACTTTGTCCAAGGGATGGATGACTGCCTCGGTGGGCTGTGCGTCTGTGGGCGTTGACGTTGCTGACGGCTCGGGGCGGGCGGCCGGTGGACCTGGGGGCTCGAGCGTGTGCGAGGAGATTCGGAAAAGAGACCACCGTGTGGTGAAGCATTTTTCTGCAAGGCACGGGACGTCTGCCGTGGTGGGCCGCGCGTTCCCGGGTGTCCGTGTTGCTGACAGCTCCAAACGGGCCGCGGGTCGTCCCGGGGGGCGAGAGAGTGCTTGAGGATCGACACCGTTTATTTGTGGCGAAGTGGGGACCGCGTTTTGGCGCGGCGCCGTCCCGAGCGACCCCCGAGGCGCGCCCCTGGGAGGGGCGGCAGCCGTCCCCCGATGCCTGGCCCCAGCCCCACTGGGTGCGCTTGCAGGGCGGCGTCCTGCGTCAGGACGTCCCTTAGCAGTCCTTTTGAACGACTCCTCTTACAGTACAGTACTAGCACTACATTTAGTAGTCCTTTTGAAGGACTCGTTGTAAAAGAGTACAATACTAACGGTACTTCAGTTCCTCATCCTCAGTGTCCCGCAACTGGGGAGGGCCAAAATGCCATTGAGTGGCGGTTCACGCGGAACTGTTGGCGTGCGCACTGGGGGCTGTTTCGGTGTTTTTGAAGTTAAGTATACTGTTAATATGTTTCTGCCAAGGACGACGTTGGGAGGGCTGCGCCGATGATTCAAATCAGTAGCAGTTGAATTCAAACGGGTTTCTGGCCCCTTTACTACCTTGGGTCGGTCGATGTACGTAGTTTCCAAGGTGGCGTCAGTTTGGCGCCCTTGGACTTTGGCATGCTTTGGCGGGGCTGAGCGGGGGCGGCTGCCTAGGCTCCCCCCTCGGTCCTACTCCTATCTTGTTTCGCACCCGGCCCTCCCGCCCTGGATAATGGAGTTCGGTTAAGTTGAGGGAGATGAAGGGAAGGTGTCGAGGGAAGTACCAGACTAAGAGGCTGACTCAGGGCTGAGTGACGGGAGACAAGTGGCGTAAAGTGTGAGCGAAGCGAAAGGGCAAAAGCGTGGAAAGTACGGGGACGACGGGTATTTGGAGACCATGTTGACGGACACCTTTTTTATAAAGCTGTATGTGTCTTGTCGTGTGGGAAGATGACGGGTGGGCTCAGGAGACCGGTCAGGCGGAAATTTCAGCGGCGGAAAATTTAAAGGCCTTGGTTTGGAAGGCCGGGTGGCAAATGTCAGCGAAGCCCAACCGTCCTCAAGGACCCAGCGACTCGACACCAAATTTGGTGTTGCCTTTAAAGGAAGACGCACTCCGCCTGCGTATGGGGATGCAGCATTGCTTAACTGTGGCTCGCATCAGATACGAACCATAGACTATGTGGTTCAGGGTACCGAAAGTCGCAACAGCACAGAAATGTCATGTGAACCAATTGCATCCTTAGCGAACACGCGAAACTGGGTCACGCAGGGTGTGCATGTGACCAAGGGACAAACCATTCCATGGGAAGATATACCTTGCCCTGAGCAGAAGGTATCGACGCAACTCCACCCGGCATGTTCAACAATGGACAGCCAGCGGAATGAGAACAGCTCTTTCATGTGATGCGCAGGAGACATGGGCCTGCCCCTGGTTGGTAACTCACTCGAATTTTTCAAAGACAAGAGTGCCTTCGTTGCTGGCCGTATAAACAAGTACGGTCCTGTCAGTAAGGCCTTGGTGTTCGGAAAGCCATCCGTCTTCGTTGGTGGTATCGATCTGCTTGAAAAGGTGAGATGTCTTGAAAACAAAGTCAATTTTCGTTCTGCTGTGATGCGGAAGTCCTTTCGCACCTTGTGTCGTGCTGAAGTACAGAATCGCTGTCAGCAGAGATGCGCTGCTATTGTGGGGATTTGCTGATATGCTGAGTTTGACACTAAAGTGTGCGTATTGGAATCCACTGGCATCCTTTCGTTGATAATTCTGTTCATCAGTACAAAGCACGATTAGGGCGATTCCAACTAGATGCCATTTGAAATTGTTTAATTCCATGACAGCAACCTTGATGCCATTGGCAACTAATGTGATGGCGTCACTTGGTGTCGAAATGGCATCGGAGTTGGCATCCCCATTATGTCTTTTTACTGCCAACGTTTGATAGCGGTGGCGATGAACTCTGTCATTTGCCCTTCGTAGCAACGCTGTTCCTTGAAGCAGCGATATCGCCATAGATACGTAGTTAGTTTTCTCTCTGGCTGCAGAGGAAATACTTTGGCGCAGAAATTAAGACTTCCTTGGCCATTAAACAGGTTCCAAAACAAAATCATTTTCATTTTTGGAGAAGCTCTCGAAGCAATTGGCCAAGATGCCTGGCTTGCTGCGTCTCATTTTCAAAAGACATAGTGTACCACTTGATTCAGCAGCGGAGCTATGTGAATTTATTATGACTATGGAATGAGTTGGTCACATTGACACCAACTATACCTGCACACACACACACACACACACACATGTGCACCGACCTGCTTAGCGGACAATCGAAAATCCTCCCTGCTATTTTGCAATAAATTCTAGTATTGCATATTTTGCATTTAAACAGAACGAAGTTACGGAATTCATGTTCGTGCTTGAGTAGCCCCCAACGTGGGTGAACTTGTGGTAACGCCGTAAATCATGCCGAGAAAGCCGGATCAAGTTTTGTGATATCCACCCTCCCCTTGTTGCGCTTTTTGTTTTCGTCTGTTTTTCAGGTGTGCCGTTTGGAGACTTCGTATCTATTCACCAGTGATAGGCTATTATTTGGCGCGTGCAGATACTTGTAAAGGAGCCGGACCTCCTGGTACAGGGTCCCTTTTCAAATCTTGAGAAGCTCGCGGGGCCCAATTCCGTGATGAGCTTGAACGGTGAGCCCGTGCATCATTTTGTTGACTGATCGAACCTCAAATACATCATTGCCCAGAAGCTGCCGCTTGTGTGCAACTAATGCTAATGTCTGCATTGCGTCAGAATATGCGTAACCCAAATTAGTACGACATGAGGTACACCTCATCTTGTACTAGATTTGGTTACCGGTGTTGCGGCAATGATAGCGACAGGCACAAATGTGTCCAACAGCAGAAAATCCCTGGCTTTGCTGAGCTATCAAAGGGAGTCTCGGACCGAGACTCTCGTTATCGAGATTCTGGATATCGAGAATTTCGATTTCGAGATTCTAGAATAGCTCTCGGGGCGCCGATGTCATGCTGGTCATGAACAGCAAGCAGACGAGGGCTCTCGCGCTGAGGTTCCGAGATCGAAGAACGAAAAGAATGCATAGGCACATGATGCATTACCGACGGAGCCCAGGGGCGAGGCCAATGGATGGGCAGCAGCACATTGAGAATGCGATCACATCGAAACAGGTTCGATGGGCCGTGCGTTTGGTCACCCGCCTGCCAGTATGGCCAGGCGGCGAGCAACTGCGGAAGCACTCTAGGGTACACAATCAGATCTGATTGGGTGAGTGGGTGGGGTAGGGTTTGGGAAGGTGTCCTGCATTACCAGCTTGGATGCCTCGCATCTTCTTTCGGTACTATTCGAGCCCTTGCGTCCATGTGTGTGCACTGAGTCAGTGTTGTTGATATGCATGTATGCATGTGAATGTAAACTAACGGTACTTAGTCAGGAGGGCGCCCAGCCTTCCAGGCTTCTAAAAAGGTGATCGTGGCATCCGCTTCTGCCATTCGTCATTGATGCCGACTTCCCATTTTGTAATCTGCCCCCTTGATGACAACGCCTAATCCATATAATGTGCGGGTGTCTGTTGCGACCAATCAGCCCATAAGCAGGCTGATGAGCATAGGAACGATTGATGGTGATTGACGTCAGCAATTCTGTTTCCAGGCATATAAATTCTTGATATTCTGAAATCTTGAATCTTTCACAGGGGAGCAGGTGGTCAAGTAATACGTTTGCAAAATGTCTTGTTCCTCCGGCACGTGTTGGAACAGGCTATGATGCCTTGAGGCGCATTGAAAAAAAATCAGCAGTTTTCATGTGCTGCGCTTGTCTGGACAGTCCACTGTCGTACCAACACATCGAAAGCACAAATTGCAGTATGTCAGCGTAAAGTTCGCCTTAAGATACAGCGTTCTGTACTCGGAAGCAACATCCAAACAATATGGGTTACACGTTCTCCAGCGTTTTCCCATCAATTGGCTGTTCTGGTTCCCAGGGGAAGATCATCATAAGATGAGGATGCTGCTAGGCCCGCCCTTCACAAAGAAGGGCGTGCACTCGCGCGTGCCTGAAATTGCAAGGCTGGCAGAGGAGCAGTGCATGGAATGGTCCCAAAGAAGCTCAGTTCTCTTTGTCGAGGAGGTGAGCGAACAATCATCAGTGAATCTGGGAAGGGGCGTTCGGCCTGATCAAGCACTAACAGAATTTGTCACTGATTCACATCCACTTGATAATTACGTAAATTGTGTTGTCATTCTAAAAACTGAGTCAAACATGGCAGCAATTGCACGATTAGCTCCAACTACTGCACTTGCTTTGTCAATGATATGCGTTGTCACGCAACTTCGAAAATTTTGAATGGGGCTCAAAATCGCCCCAATTGCGATGTATCCGCCACTGACGCATCGCGCGATGCGCACATCCCTGGCCGATGAGCGCCATACAGTTTTATCCACCTGTTGACGCAGTGGCAGCCATAACGAGCGCCATTGTCAATGAGTGCTATTGTCGAAAAATTCCCACACTATGTTGGGTCGCGTCGAGCAATGATCGAATTCTCAGAAGTGGAACAGAATCTGTTGTTCCATGAGAGCAGGGCGCCGATGCGCAACAAGCTATGAAAGAAAGCGTGCGAGATCTGTGAATTCCCATTTGTATAACCAATACAGATATATGCCATAGATTTTGCATAGTCACATTTGCAAATTCGTTTATTTCTCATATGCATGCACAGACAATGAACAAAATTTCAACACCAATACCCAATCAGTTGCCCAACATCGCGTCTAAGGCGCAAGGGCAGTGTTTTGTCATGTTTATGTGACAAATGCAATAAAGGATTTGAGCCCAATGATCTGCACACGGACAGGTGCGCAGTGAAGTGCCACACCGTGCTAACTGTAGTGCGCGAGAGTGCACTGCGCCTACCACGTCCGCACACACAACATACGTGAATTCACGCACAGGGCTTTGGGATGAATTTCAGACGTCACGCACGCTCAGACTCTTTCTAGGCGCGCTTGCTAAGCCTTTTCCGGGAAAAAAGGTGTTAGGCTCAAGTGCTCTGCAGCACTTGCGGGCACCACTGTTGCTGAAAGGGTACTGCGCCCAGGTCCGACGTTATGCATTCGGCGTGCTGACGGAAGCGGCGCTGGGCCTCAAGTACCCCCTGGCGGGCAAGTGGACCAAGGACGCCGTGCTGGACGTCTTTCGCGCGTGGACGGCCGGGCTGTTTTCGTTCGGAATCGACCTGCCGTTCACGAAATTCGGGAAGGCCATGCAGTGCAGGAGCATGTTGCTTGAGATGATCAACAAGGTGGGTTGCGGGCAGAACGCCGAGGGCAGGGGCTCGGAATCTCTAACCGCCGTGAATTTGCATCCTTCTGGGCGTGCGCCCCAAAATGGGTCCCAAGTCACGGGCATGAATGCTGCGCAATAAGGGATATTTTCGAGCCAATACGATGCGGTCTGCCTGTAATAGAGAAGGTTTCTGATGCAGTCCGGAAATCCGTAGTTTTGGATACGATCTGGCACAGATTAACACATAGCAGCATTGTAAATGTATTTTGCCGCATGCTATTGCGCTTCAGTTTTCTGCTTGCCAAGCGCGTTATGTGCGGAATCTCTTTAATGGCATATCTGAGCCCACATAATTCTTCCATCGCAGATAAATTGTCCTCTAATAGCAAGAGGAATTTCGTTGCGCGAATGCCTGTCAACCGCAACGGAAGACCAGGATCAGAAGTGTTGGTCCCCCAAATCCTCTGTTACTGTTTCTGAGAGCAAATGTGAGGGAATCTCAAATTTCCCGTTTCGGTGACCAAAACTTGTGCATTCGCATTGCAAGCTCACCGGAGGTCCTGGGAATCCGCAATCAGCAAATGAGATACAAGAAAAAACAATAAAACAACAATATAACAAAATAACATACTTCCTCTGTCCAAGATTAATTGTCCTCTATTTAAAAGACAGAATTCGTTACAAGGACTGCCTCAAAATTCAAAACAAGTTTTAGAAACGGAAAATTTAGGCTGCAAAACGCTTAACTACCAATTTTCAAGAATAGAAAATGAGATACGAGCTCTTTGAGCATTAGGGGAAAGGTAAATTTTGGTCATTTTGGACCCTAAATACCGAGGTTCACTAGGTAAAAGACCACTGGTACAAAGAACTGCCAAATCCTCAATACTTAGTGAGTTGACTTGAAATTTTGACAGTATGCTCTAGACTTACAAGCACAACTTTGGGCGAAATATCACTGAAAACTGATGTAAGTACAATGGAGAAGTCGTGCCCCATTGTCATAGAGGACAATTATTCTTGGACGGAGGAAGTAACAAATATTAATAAGAAAATAATTTTTGTTGGGACTTCAGCGCAAAATACAATATTGCCAGCTGCAAACCAAGACGTGGTGACGAGGCAATGCGCGACTGCATCTGCTCTAATTTATTTTGTAGCCTTGCGCCCATTATGCCAGAAAACGCTTTTGGAACTGAGAGAAATTCGTGGCACATACATGGAGCACATAACGTGAAGAATGGTTCTTCGACTTTTAATTATTGTGCAGGGCCCGATACACGTTTCGCCTTTTGTGTGGATCTCTGGCAGGTGACGAAAGAGGTTCTGGAAGATGACGAACACGAAGGGGGCCTTAAATCAATACTGCTTGCTCAGGACGAGCAGGGAAACGGCCTTACGAAAGAGCAGCGAGAGGATAGCCTGCTCTTGCTTCTCTTTGCTGGCTACGACACAACTGCGTCAACGCTATCAATGGCAATGCTGCTGTTGGCACGGAACCCGCAAGTAGGCAACAGCGCGCTGGGCCCCAGCGACGTGTGGGAGGCGGTTATGGCGCATTCAACATGTTGCCAACGCGACTTTGGCTGTTGCTCACAGTTGCATTATTGTCACAGGAGTCCATTACAGTCAATTGTTGTTATGACAGCCAATTGCTTTTGGCACGTCAAGAGCACGAACCCAACACACTAGCTTGAACAGAAAATCTTGCGTGCTAGTCATTCTTCCCTTTTGTTCATTCGACCAAAACTTCTGTGCAACAAATCCACTTCTGTGCAACGCATGCCTCAAATGCGTTCCAAGTTGCCAATACGCACTTATGCACCTTTTCAAGAAAATTTCTGGGAGAATTTCACGAGCGCAACGCACTTCTTCATGCGATACTTGGCCCTTTGTCCCTGTGAGCTGATGCAACTAATATATGTCCATGTA
Source organism: Ostreobium quekettii (assembly GCA_905146915.1). Classification (NCBI taxonomy): domain Eukaryota; kingdom Viridiplantae; phylum Chlorophyta; class Ulvophyceae; order Bryopsidales; family Ostreobiaceae; genus Ostreobium; species Ostreobium quekettii. The sequence goes on along the minus strand of CAJHUC010003103.1, from coordinate 39,957 downwards.
TATTACCACCGGTGTAATGGTACGTGAATACTCACATATTTATGATAATAGTTCACGTATTAATCATTAATAATACAATTATACGAAATCGTCGCTGCACTGCCGAATAATGTCACAAGCACTGTTAGGGTGCTCCACGCTCAGGGGCAGAGCGCACAGCGCTGGCAACAATCGGTGTTACAGAAAGAGGTGTGTTGTGCAGGTGATTATACCCAATCGCTATCCTTTCTTAAGACATTGCACGACGTTCGTCCAAGATCGCCTTTTTAATGAATCGGTATTGGCATGTATCCACCTTTAAAACACATACGTGGAATCATGTCAGTGTACTGTCGGACATGATGAGTGCCACCACCCTCAAAACCGCACATAAGGTGCCAGGGCAGTGTGTGTCAAGATCTGTTTGACAAATGCTGCTTTTGTAACTACAGCTGATTGAGTATTATTAACAGCTGGATGCACAAAGAAGTGCTAAGGCATTTAGGAATTGCACTAGGGGAGAGGACTCCTGTTGTCCCTTTGCTCGGCTGTAGACCGTCGCCGTGGACTCGAGCCTACGATCCCCAGTCAGGGGTCAACACCCCGCGACCTGCCTTCGTCACGCCGCCACTAAAGAATCATCCCACCCCACCCCACCCCACCCCCTCGCAGGTCTGGGAGAGAATGAAGGAGGAGCAGGCGGCCATCGTGGCCGAGCACGGTCCCGACATGACCCCCGAGGCCGTCGAAGCCATGGCCTACACGGACGCTGTCGTCCAAGAAACCATGCGCGTGCGCCCGGCCTCCTCGGGCGGCATCCGGGTCGCGGCCAAGACCTTCCAGCTCAACGGCCGCCGCGTGCCCAAGGGCTGGACCGTGTTCCCATCCACGGCCGTCACCGCGTCGCTCTTCGACCCCCGCTGGCCCCAGGACACAGAGTTCCGCCCCGAGCGGCACCTTGGGGCCCAGGGGGCGGAGGCCAGGCCGCACATGGCCTTCGGCATCGGCGCCCACATGTGCCTGGGCTGGTACCTGTCCCTCGTGGAGGCCAAGGTGCTGCTGGCCACCTTGGCCAGGGGTTACGAGTTCACCGTCGCGGACGCCCACCCCCGGATCACCGTCTTGCCCATGCCGCAGCCGGCGGACGGCCTTCCGATTATGGTGAAGTCACGCTCAGCTCTCCCCGCCCGTCGACGGTGGAACGCCGGCCCGGAACAGTGAGAGTTTTCCACTAAATTGGGATCCCTTGCATGCAAATGTTTCGACATTGCAAATCATATACCCATCCGTGGTATGTCCAGAGTGCGGGCGCGAACAGAAGGGGCGTCAAATTTGATTGCGTTTTACCTTCGCAGGGTGAAGCAGATAGCTTTCCTTTGCTTGAAATTGCCTTCTACAATGCAGAGCGCTGCCTCTGCATTTTGCAGGTGTTGTACTCATGTAGGGAAACTTTTCCGTTCCTCGTCAATTGAAGAAGTAGCGCAGGCCCCGGACCTGGTTGCCGATGGTTCTGTCGGTGCTGTACGTGGTTTAGTCATGTTCGATTGGTGATAATGGTGTGTTGGTTGTGTGGACTGCTCAGAATGAACCAAATCGACCGCCGCTTTGGCGCCGTTTCATCAGCGCCACAGATTGTCGAATTGGAGGCAGTTTTCCGTCGTAAATCTTGTGTAAATTGTGTTTCGTGACCCGCTTCGTGGTACTTCATTTCAGCTCCATCTCGTTTGCTTCCAGAGACGCGAATTTACAGAGCGCGCCCCTTCCGGGCAACCTTTATCAACATTTGTCGAAGTTGTCCACAATTTTTGATGAACACTGCGCCACTACAGCTGCACAGGATGTACCGCATAAAGCCCAACACTTTGCAGGCCACTAGTACATTGACTGCGACCGAGGTGTTCGAACTGTTTGCCGGTCACGCCGCTGGCAGGGTGGCCAGGGTACGCCACCACAACGGTCTTGCACATTAGCACACATTGCACATTAGTACGTACCAATACTAGTTGTGCACATGAGTACTACTGGCGCATTTTTGGTACTGTATGTTGGGGTTTGCGAAAATTTTGCATGTGATGCATACAAAGAGCATCAATCTCCAAGTAATGCACAAACGATAGTTGCGTCGATTGCCCTTAGAGAACAAGTTAGAGCAGCACGAGATTTTGCCGTCAAAATGCCGCCAATTGCAAAGGGAAGGCTTCCACAGTCTCAGCGAATCACGCCAACACTGTGCCTAGTAGTAGGGGGGATTTAGGGTGGCATGAGGGGTCCTGGGGGTTTCTATGGCCTTACGTCGGAATGAAGCGGTCAAAGAGCAAGGAGGTGCCAACAGAACGAACTTGTGTCTATTGCTGTGGCCAGACTGAAAGCCGCGGAATAGCGCCAAGCACCATATCCATGGTGCATCTGAAGAGCTGGCGTCAATCCCTTGCAGCCTAGCTTTGGTTCGCCAGCCCCTTCTGGTGATGTGGAATGTTGTGGAGGAGCTGCCTTCCATGCTGCGCTGGATAGTCGCCCTAGCGGCCTGGTCGCCGAAGTGATGGCAGGACAGGAACCTGCTATTTCATAAATTCGCCATGGCGCAGGAGTTGGTAGCCAAGGGGCTGCCCTCTCGACGCGAGGGTTTGGCGACGGTCAAACAGTGGGCAGCAGCGCTACTGGTGGGCAGCCAGGCTGTTGCTACTTGGTCCTTTCCCTTTCGCGATTCCTGCATTCTGTCCTTTCCGTGCCAGCCCTCAGCACTTGCCGCGGGCAGTCCCTTTTGAGACATTCACGCACATTCCAGGAACACTGCGAAGGGCCGAAGTGCAACTTAATCGAAGTATATAATATGGTACTTAATTAAGTATATAGTAGTACGATATATGGTATGTAGTACTTGACTAAGTACTTCCTCCGTCACATATTAAATGTCCTCTATTTAAAGTCCAAAATTTATTACAAGAAAAGCTTCAAAGGTACAAAAAAAGGTCAGAATCAGAAAGATTGGGTCCCACAACACCCAACTACCAGTTTTTGAGAGAAAAAAGTAAGTCCCACTTTTTGAACTACACCCTCGAAATTGCCCTTTAGTTCGGAAAAAAAATGGGCGCGCCGATTCCAATTCCGCTGGACATCCGCACGGTTCAGGGTCACTCCCGTCCCGGGCAACCAAGGGGATGGTTTTGCCACTGCCGCGGTGAAGGGCGACATCCCTTGCGTGGAATAGCGTTGGTCAAACACGGCTGATGGTATTTGGATCGTCGTTGCCGAAGGCCATCGTTGCAACGTCGACGATGCCAGAATTCGCTGCGACCCTAGATCCGAGATGCAAGGACCCACCACCAACTGAATAAGCCAAGATCCAAGGCGCTCAAGCCTGGGCCCTATGCGCTCTACCACTCAAAGGTATTTGTGCGGCTCTGCGTGGGCATCTTGTCCCAATTGATCCTTGAATCGAGGCCTTCCTGGGCAGCTTGGCCCACGATCCATAAGGTGCCACCAACAACCACCTCTTTTGTGCGGTCCACAATCCATCACCATATAGCTAGTTTCCATTCGTGAGAGACACGGCGTTAGCTACCTAGCCGTTTGCCTCGTGCCTGGCTGCTTCAAATTCCACAGCAAACCCAATTTCGCCAATTTGGCGTTGACAGCAATTCCCACAATCGGCCACTGCTGAATGTGGTGCTGGGCTTCACCTTCTTTGTCGCCTTGTCAGGGGGTTTCAGAGTCATCCTCTATTGTTTTGACGGCACCAACAGAAGACGAAAAGTCTTGACTTCAAAAATTTGAGGCCGGAGGGCAGCTCCAGTCCACCAGCCCAGCACTGAATTTCAGCTCTAAGCTACGGCGAACTACACAATCAGGGCCTTCGGAACGCGATTCTTATCGCCGCACTTCCTCACAGGCACCACACCCATCTTCTGTCTCAATGGCGTGGATAGTTTTGCACGACGGCTCCGTTTCGCCGCCGCGAACGCGTGCTCCTCAAAACAGCGAAAACGGCCGTTTTCGCGAAATCGTTGAAAAACGATGGGTTTCTGGCAAGAGAACCCTTGCTACAACGTACTGCCAAATCATCAATACTTAACAGATTAACATCAAATTTTGACCGTATACTCTCAAAAGATATATACAACTTTGGAAAAAATTTCATTGAAAAAACTATAATATATGATGGAGAAATGATGCGCCAAATTCGTAGAGGACATTTAATATGGGACAGAGGAAGTATATAGAAGCGCAACTTAATCGAAGTACATAGTACTAAATTAAGTACAACATAGTCGAAGGGCTCAGTCCTGCAAGTGCCTGAGCGAGTCTCGCCACTACTTTTGACAACCAACAACAAAAGGCTACACGCTGTTCAGGCCTTTCCTCACAGTCAAGCCACCCGAGACCGAGATTCTCCTCCGAGCAAGGCACCACAGCGGCCGTCAAAACAACGGAGAGCTGGGTTGCGACTTCAACCCATATCCCAGGCACCGACGCATCTACAAGTCCCCCCCCCCCAATGTGCTCTCAAATTCTTACAACTCCATCCCCAACTCTGCAAGAACGAATATATACAAAGACCCCCCCCCCCAAGTCCATTGCATTCAGCGCTCGGGCACCATTCACCGATGCCCCTGACTGGGCTGGACGATACGCGCGGAGCACGTCCCCCCTCTGGCAGTTTAGCTTTTGCGCAACACTGCTCCAGGGCGTGGCAACAAATCGTGCGCCGCAAGCCAGCGGATCAATTTCAGATGTACTCCAAGTTGGGATTGGCATTGGGGCGCCCGCGGGGCGGAGTGGGCGGCCGCTCCTCGTTGATGACCTGCGCAGAAGACAGCGCTTTTAACATTCCACAGCCGTGTCCAAACGAGCGCCTACACAACGTTGGATGAACCTACCTGTGCAGAGCAACTGGGCAACACCCACTAGTAACCAGAACACCCAACAAGCGATGAATTTTATGTGACTCGGTCATGTTCAGGTGACACGGCGGAGCTGCCCCGGACATTTGATGCCGCAACACAGGCAATCGGCCGACAGATGCACTGCCCTGTATTCCCTCAAGATTCGTGTGCCATAGAGGATTGAGTGTCACCCAGAGGACCCACCCCCACCCCCAGCACACCCTCCACCCCACACCTCTCAGCAAGCTTCTCTCAGACTCTCCCTCATGTGAGTGTAGCAGGAGAATGTAAACATTAGAAAAGAGCCATGTATGGCAATACGGCATGCATACAGAAGAGTCCACATGTAGTCATAGGCCGACTGCAGTGCAAAGCAGCAAGGGCCGGACCATTACCAGGCCCAGTACATTCAAATGGACAAGCCATGAGGAATGCACCCATGTCAGACTGCACCGGGCCTACAGTGGACAGCACCTTAGGCCTTGGGTGGGCATATGGGTAATGCTGCTGCTTCGGTCCAGATTCTTACATGTGGTTCAGCAAGGGAAAGGGCGTACACTCTCAGTTCAACCCGTCTTTAGTGTCTCTTGATGCTATTGAGGTTGAGACTTCTGGAACCAATTTATGAGGTCAATGCAGGCCACCACTCAACACAGACAGTTGGCAGGCTCACGACACCCTGTCCTGTTATGTGAAACAAACCCTGTCAAACACAAAGATACTGCTGCCTGCTCACCTGCATCCATGTGTCCGTCGGTTGTTGAACCCCATCATCCACTCCGGCACTATCCGATGACCTTGGTGTGGTCGGGGGCAGTGGGTGAATTAGCTTGGGGACAAGCACCAGATTGCGTCCCAGCACCAAAATCGCGCCTGCATTGTTGGCTGTCCCGCAGTAGTTCGTTGCTGAAAAGAGGGTGATCAAATGTCCCTGAGCGAAGCGCTCAAAGCCATCCATGACGCACTCATGCGCCCTGACGATCATCTGCAAATTGTTGGTCTGCAGCACCACACGATGAGACACACATGAGCCGTGATCGAATGCACACGCGATGCAAACAGACAAGCCATGCACAAAATTGTGGAAATCATAGGACTTTGTGCCATGTCCTGTCCAACATACCAAGTGGAAAATGCACACACAACTTTGTGCTGTGCAACTGCTATATGCATTGCAGTGAGCTCAGCTTGGCAAGGAGCAACCCAGCATTAATTGCATTTGTCAAGACCTGATGAATCACTTCCCATCATTGTGTTTGACACCGTGTACGATGCAAGGGCACCAAGCAACCCTTCTCGCAGAATGCAACTGCGAGGTGTGCAGAATGAGGATATGGAAACCCTGAACACTATCGACATGTTTATAAGAACACACCGATGAACTATTTTCTGCAATCTGTGCTGAGTACTGCGATGCAAAAGCAGCCCTCAGACCTGTTGGGTGCAAAACTGCTCAGCTGCATCGGCTTGCATGTGACTTGCATGTCTCTTGCTGCTGAACTAGTGAGGCCAAAACTGCTTGCCTGCAAAGTCGATACCCAGGAAGACACAAATACTTTGCCTGTCCAACGATGAATGCAGTGCAATATGTTGCAAAGGGAAGGTCTTAATCTGAACTTCCCAAAAGGAAGCACATACAGGCACACAGAACTTGCACAACAGTTTGGTAACAGCTGCATATACATATCTGTGAATTTCATACCTTACTGGTTTTCATCCATCCAAGTATTGTACTAATCTACCCACATGTTCCACTTTTACCAACCTTGCAAAATTCCTTCACTCTATCTGGACCGAATGTGACCAGTCCAGGACCCCTTGGACTGGGCTGCACCCCCTCAACAGCATCATTCATGGTTGGGTCAGACCACAGCAGATCCATCAGCACCACCCCACCCTCCTCCATCGTGAGCGGCCGCTGGAGGCCAGCTATCTGCTCTGTGCGCTCTATGGACCTCCCTATGCCTGCATAACCACTTTCCAACGTCAGTTCTGAAGTGCATGGACCACATAGTCCGCTTCGTCTTGCACTCGGAGCATTTCGTTCGTGAAAAGTTGTAATGGAGCTACCTGCAACAACGTGTCATTCTGCAATGCGGAGAGAGACACATGGCAGAAGTGCTAACTGCTGAGCGACTTGGGGGTACACAATGACTTGGGACAACTGTCCAGTACACACTGCAATTTTCATGGCTGCGCAAGTGGACTTTAGAAATAGCAACTAAGGCTCATCAAACTCAGCCTTAACCACATGTCTGCTTTCGCTATTTAAAGCTAGCATTCCTTTGCACAGTACTGCATGTGTATACAATACCTGTGCAGCCAATCCAGTTGCTGCATCATCTACAGCTGGCATTCTCCAAAGCAATGCCAGTTTTCTGAACCATCTGTTATCCCCCCATCGGTTTATACTCACAGACAAAAATAGATGTCACTTAGCAGAAGTTCTTCTTGCCAAGGGTTGCCTCTCCCAGGTGTCTTTTCAGGATGAGCAACAACACCTGCTTTTTGAACCCCATGAGTACAGATTCGACACCTCATCTCAGGAAACCAGGAGTGATGCTTGCAGACAATGGCATCCCCACAAAACTGCTTGAGGCACATTTCACAACCTCAGTACAGTGTGCCATCCACTTCAACTGCAATGGAATGTGACCGCCGTTCTCCCTGAGCACTGCCAAAGATGCACATACCATTTCTTTCCCACACAACAGGCTCGTTTTGTGCGGTACTCACAGGCGGGCAATGCCTCTAGATCAAATAGGCTCTAGGCAAAATGTGCAGTTGCCGTACAGCAACAAATCCACACTGGAAGCACATTCATCTGCAAGGATGGATCTGGGCCAATCTTTCAAGAGAAATACTTCAAAGAACGTGTACTTATCTATTTCCCCAATGTGCTTTGTGATTTAAGGCAATCCATTCAAGTCCGTAACGCATACCACACAGGCGACTCACCCCCATGCATGCACAGCACTTTGTCTTGAATGAGGGCAGCAAGGGGCAGCCAGTTGAAGACGGCATTAATCCTCTGCCAAGCCCATATGCCGTCAGGGTCCCCCAACCTCTCAAGGCACTCTAGGCGGAAGCCGAACAAGGCGTTGATGTCTGCAGCCTGGCAAACCACCAATCTTCCCAATTCACCAATTCACAGATCTGCACACGTTGGCCTCATTCACACACTTGATATAAGGACAATCAGCGGGGTCCTCTCCTGAGTGAGTCGCTGTCTGTTGACCCATGTACACTGTGTTCCTTGATGCTGTGGGCGTGGGGCGTTTGCCAATCATTGTGAGGTCAAGTGTAGACCACTACCAAGGGGACGCTGATTGACTATTCGAGTTCAACAGAGACACATGACAAGAACAATGTGTCAAATTTTTCACATTGTTTGTAAGGATGTTCATTCAGTCAGTCAACTATCCGAAGGAAGGCAGTTGAGAAATACGGACAAGATGGCCATCCGAACAGAAAGGCTGACAGGTGTTGAGATAAGAGGCTGTTGTCAGTATCAGTAAAAAGCAACACAGGGAATCATTATCCTGCAGAACTGCAGTCAACAGAACACAAGTGGGAACATGCCAATTCAAGATGACAGGTTGGGTGGAAAACAGAGTGCAAATGGCAGCAGAAGAGCGCCGAAATGTGTTTTTTGTGCCCCACAAATAGCAAACAAGCCCAACAAATGCAATAAACAAATGCTCACTCAGGCTGTGCTCATGGAAGTGCAGTACTTCACATGCATATAGTTGGGAAAACATGCAACAAACCTGCACCGAGTATGTTTAGGTCCAGGGTCAAAAACGCCTACACTTGACCTGGGAATTTAGTCCACACAGCTGTGGGTGCGCTTCGCATCTTTGCAATGGATTCAACCTCGGGTCCCTGTTTGATTTCCGGTTCTCTTGAAAGGTGGACAATAGGCTGGAAGGAAACCCAAACCATGTCGCTGGCGATTTTAAGCACCACTCATCTCCACATCTCACACGTAGTTGGGTTTATTTCTTTTGCACACCGCTGGCAATCCCAAGAGTTCAACTGCACGGCAAGCATTCTGTTGTGTATTCCTTTACCAATCCATTTTCTAGTGTCTTTTGATCAGAAAGTAACAGAAGACAGCCAGAAAGTAACAAAAGAGAGCCGCTGCACCTGCAAGGTGATTTGGGCAGAAAACTGTTCTCAGAAAGTCCAGGATGCGATCTCCAAATACACCAGAGGCCAAAAAATTCTGCTTAGCTGTTTCTGTTTTTGCTCGTGAGTTTGGTTCAACATTTCGATCAGCACCTCATGATTGCCCCGAATTAGATGCACGCTCTCAGGGAACTGTATCTTGAGGGCAAGCAGCAAGCAGATTGTCTCCAGGCTGTGAGCTCCGCGATCGACATAATCTCCAAGGAAGAGGTAGTCGATGTAGGTGATGTCCCCGCCCACAGACGGCATTCCATACTCTTCAAAGAGCCTCATGAGGTCACCAAATTGGCCATGGAGGTCACCAAAGAGCTTTATTGGGGCTGCACCACACATGGGGGAAGTCAATATGCAGATGATGGTGTTCCATCGATACCCACAAGGCATAAGGTTGAGCTGTTAACGCACTCTGAGACCTGCATGTCAACCACCCAGGATTGTTGAAATTAGGGGAAATTACTGCTTTGCCAACCGTTGCTGGCGCATCAAGTTACAGGGCTTGGAACAGGGTGAAAACCCAAAGTTCCATGCATCTGATGAAACAGCTTGGAAAGTAACAACCACAAGCAGGCTCTTTCATGGTACACAATCATGGACATTGGTGGACACCTTGTATGCCAGTGTATCTTGTGAACTCATATATTGTGCGAAGGTGCCATCCATTCTGAAGAAACAAGCAACAACAAGTGGACACTGAAATAAAGTCGATGAACGCCAGTCCGTTGGAAGTCAAGCAGCTTGAATCAACAAGGGATATGTGCATATCTGCACGCGTCATTAAATGAAACCACTATCCGTGCACCCATATGGTTGAACTTCAAGAACTTTTTTCACACAAAACATAGTCGTTGCACCTTTGCAAGTGATAATAGGCATGTGGCCACTCCCAATCGTGCTGCCAAGTGCCTTGTCTGCTCCCATGCATACACACAAGCCCAAACAGGGCACATTGTGCCACTAAACTGCTCTGGTCCCCCTTTTGGGGCAACGAGCACACTCACAAGTGCTGTCACGACGATGAAGAAAAGCCAGCACTCACAAGAACAGCAGCACCACAACATCGAAAGGGCCAGCACTTGATGGTACTTATGGCTGCGCACCTTGCAAGCTGAGTACAGTTGGCTCTTTTTTGAATATGTTTTCTGCCTCTTCACACAGCTCACTGATCTCCTCAGCAGAAAGGAAGAAGCGGCGGTCCATTGGAGGTGACCACTGCCGAGGTTTCAGCAGCATGTCTACTACCCTCTTGTGGACGTGTTGCTGCTGGTAGGCCCACAGCACATCAGCTCTTCCAGTGCGTTGGGAATGCATGGGGACAATGCTGCTGGATAATGTTTGCTTGTGAAATAATTCAACTTGCAAAACCCATGATCTTATGCTCTATTTGCTTCTGTTTTTATGGTCGCAGTTGTTTACAAACTCGAACATTTCACAACCAGAACTCCAGACAACATCACTTTGTATGCTGCAGCGGTAGTGGATGGTGTGTGGATGCACAACTCAGCAACAATGAGAGCTTTGCACGTTAACAGCATGCAGTTTTGGGACATGAAACACTCAGCTGTCAATGCAGCTGGACTCTACTGTCATCTTGGCGCAGCCACTGCAAACTCAACAAGCAATGTTCCCACTCTCACAGATGAACGTCCAAGCAAATGATCACTGCCCAGCACATAGGCCTTCCCCAGATGCCAGCACAAAATCGCCCAACAAGCGTAAGGGCACTGACTGTCATTTTCGACACTTGCTGTGTCAAATGCTGGCATACAGCAGCACCACATAAATAGGTAATCAACACCCCGCCAGCACCCGCAGACTTGCCAGCCAATATTTCAGTAGCCTACAAAACGCATGTCAATGTGCCCATAAGCGCCTTGTAGTCCCATCCTTTTGCTAAGGAGAGGCATGTCCAATGTGATACATATGTATTGGTTACAACCAGTCTTTCGATTCACCACACAATCATAGCAACGGGGAGGCAGTGCAGGGGCAGAAAAGTGGCAAGGGGGAGTGTTGGTATGCCTGCTAGATAACAACAATTCATGAGATGAAGTTTATGATGAAAGAAGGAACACAACTTATTCACATGGCACAGTTCTGGGGTTTTCCTTTTCTTTCATGGCGATATCTGGACGCAACAGGATATTTTGGATGAAGAGAAATTAATGAAGTTTACATTCGCTTCAATATTAACATTGACATTCAATAAGAAACATAATATACTTGAGCAAGCAATGAACAATGGGATGGTACCTGCCATCGGCTTTTGGATGCAAGCACAGTGTCTTGGCATTTCCTGGTCAATACAATCACTATAAGAATAAATGATGCTTGTAGAAGCAATGACACATAACATAGAAGTACAAAGCCCACATAGTCAATATGGAAATACAACATGTCATCAGGTACATTTTCTTAGCTATCTATCTTCAGTATATTGTTGTCTACTGGGTCTATCTTTACTGCACATACATTGCATCATTAGCAGTAACATTATGAACTCCTTCTTAATAATAATTGTAACATTGTGTTAACAATACAATTGGTCATCACGAACTTTGCCAGCCAAAATGGTGCAAGAATCTTGCTTTCTCTTGTGTGACAAATGCGGTCCCAAGAATCAGACAGCAAGAATGCCAGAACCACATGCTCAATGAAAGCACTGAATGCCATACCAATGGTGACAAGCTCGTCTTCACCAGCCCCCCACTGGGTGGGCCGTGCTCTGTATGGATGCCCATGCTCACTCGCCTGCCCTCATTCTCGAACTGATCCAGAGAGAGTTGTCGGACAAGACCCCGCAACGATCCTGGGGGATGGTCCTGTGATTCACAACTGTCAATATCAACTGACAGGCCAGGCACCTGTGCAGTGTTTCAAACCATAAGCAGTGCGAAAAGCGTTCGTATGGTCTGGCTCTGCAGATTTGGACTGCTGTACAGCAACAGATGGTCTTTGACGCAAGCGTAGTCTTTGGGCAAAACGATGCAGTGTGATCTTTGCGTGTTTCGTATGCAGTGCAGAGTTCAAGAGCCAGGTGCAAGCCCTGACCCAACTATCACTATCAAGGAAGAAACAAGAATGCCATTTGTGATCGTCGACCATTCAATCAAGATTCCTGGAATTGAAATGTCAAGAAGTTCAGGCCTTTGTGGGCTTCACTTCAGTATTGTAGACATGTCTTCGATGCTGTGGATTATGTTGGCATACTTCATACGTTTGCTTCCAGTGCACAAGACAATGGTGTGCGGTGGTTGCAACTTTGTGTGCCAAGACAATCTTCACTACTTGCACTTGTTCACACACCCCTCCCCAGCGTCCATTTTCCTTTCCTCTTGCCCACTTCCACATGCTCCATTGCTTGCCTTTGCAGATTTCGATATCATCGTTGCCGCTGGGCACTGAGTCGTATGGTGGGGAGGGGGGGGGGGGGGGCAAGCAACACAATCCAGCCCTGTGCTTAAAAGACTGAAAGCATAAACATGCAATTTGAAGGAGGGGATGACCCACCTGGTGCACAACCACAGCTCTGTGCCAGAGCCTCACAGCCTCTGGGGTGGGAGGCTGCTTGTCAGCACCGGGGGCCTTGAGGCTGATAGGGCTGGAGGCCGTGCTGATAGGTGAGGGCATGGATCCTGAGGGACTCCGTGGCAAAGTCGAGTCACCAACAATGCTGCCCACCTCCTCCGGGCAGTGCAGGTCAGTGTCTGAGGAGGCATCTGGTGTTACTGTCGCAGTCGGTGACGTGGGCACGCCGATCGCCTGTACGGCAGCAGCCTCTTCAGCGGCTGCGGCAGCCAGGCTCTGTGGGCCAGTGCTGGTCCCCACACTGAGCCAATCGTGCCACCCAGGAGAGTTTGGGTCACCGATGCTCAGCTCCCCTGGAGCACAACAGGGTGTTCAAAACTGGAGAACAATGAATCGCAGAGCTCGTTTATTTTGATGAGGGACAGTGGCTCAAATTCCAACCTGTGGCCCCCAATTTTGCAGTGCACGGTGCTTGGAATTGAATGAAGGATCTGTTTCACGGTCAGAAAAAGCAACATGATGCAGAACAGCCAAAGCAACCTGCAGCCTTGGGTGCAGAAAAGCACATGAGCTCAACAACACAGGCTTGTTGGTTAGCAAAAGTGGCGGAAAACAGCTGGCCATTCGACAAAGGTGCTACAATTCTCATCTCAGAGAAATCTGCCAAAACACAAGCCCAACCATGGCAATGATATATGTTGCCCAGGCCAACTTGTGGCAGAGGGTCTCCAAATCATGATGCAACAGGTGATATCTCAGGCACAAGGCAATGGCAGACAACATTGAAGAGAGGCTTGCGCAGAAGCCTGGATGATGTCAGCAGCTGCTGTCACACCGGGCGGGATGCCATCAGACGCCACAAGCAGATCTTCCAGCAGCTGGCTGCCACGCAGGCCACCATAGATGAAGATATAGTTGCCGACAGCTGCCATAGAATGCCGGCAGCGCCGCATGCTGTCATCACCCGGTCTGGCAGCAGTTGGCTGTCTGCACCAGACACCTGCAGATGTGTCCAAGCTCACAACTGTTGATGACTCCTCCACCTGAGGGTGCACAAATCGGACAATGCTCAGATTTGGGGGTTGCTGAGAAGCAGATGGCAGGGTCACCTTTGTTGAGGGACACCCAGAGAAAGCAGCTACTAGCAGGAGTTCCATACGTGAGTTCCATGATCCAACATAGGGATCACAGACAACTGTGCACAAATAATAAACAAGGGTATCAATAAAAATATGTGTTTCAGTTCCATATCTTCCCGGCAATGGCTCCCAAACATTTGAGTCACCAGCCTGGAAGGAACTGAGATCTGTATTTAGTGCCTGTCAAGCAGCTTCAGAATCCAGTCCACAGGGTGCTACAGATGCAATTGACCCAACAATTGACCTGCATTGTGCAAGACCGTGGCAGGAGGCCTGTGCTCACAAAGGCAATGCTGGGAGCACATTACAGCTGTGTGTCCATTGGTTGGAAAGTTGGCGATCACAGCAATGCACCGCAGGTGGAGGAAATGTCACAACATCCCCAGAGGCAATGAAAGGCCGCAGTAACACACACCCTGCTGTGGCACATACATAATGACTGGTAGGAAGGTGGGGTGACGAATCTCCTCTTGAAGGAAATTCTTCCAGGCAATTTTAATGTCAAACTGGCATCTGGTCTTCAATTTAAGATGTACTTCATCTGTCTGAAATTAATTGTCCTCTATTTGAGAGACCAATTTCATTACAAGAACAGCCCCAACATCACAAGAGGAGTTCAAAAGCTGGAAAGGCTGTGTCCTAAACCCTTAACTACCAATTTCAAGAAGAACAAGTGAGACACGGCCCCTTTGAGCATTGTGTGAAACTAAAGTTTGGTCCTTTTTGATCAATGAATTGGACGCTTACTGGGTAAAAGACCCTTGCTACAAAGTACTGCTAAATCCTCTGTACTTAATGGATTGACCTGAGTTTTTACCCGTATACTCTTCACTCATAGGCACAGCACTGGAAAAAGCTTCATGGAAACCGAAGCTTCCATGATGGAGAAGTAGGACACCAAAGTCATTGAGGACAATTAATCTTGGACAGAATAAGTACATCAAAAGGGAGAAACGCTTATGAACATGACATAAACGTGAGACACAATGACTAGCTGTTGTTGCTGTTCTGGGCACTGCACATACCATTCGCCCTCCACCAACAGCGCCACCAGTTATATGAAGGCGAGCACCAACAAAAACAGCTGCATGCTGGTATCTTGCGATGGGCATCAGGCCCGGAGCTGCAGCCCACTCCCAGCGCCCGTCTCTATGCCTTGCAAAGCCATATGCATCGCCCAAGGGCGTTCCAGAGACATCGCGGCCGCCACACAGCAGCAGCAGCCCATCCTGGCGTGCCGCTGAAGAAGCGTACATCCTGCAGCACATGGCGCACTCCCCAGTTGTTGGGAATTGCGGAGTCCATCGCAGTGAGGGAAGTGTTTCCACTCCAGAAGGCAGATTCAGATGGCAAAGGTACCAAGGAACTGGGCAATGAAGCAACTGTACCAACAAGGTAGACCTGCTGCGGCAAAACAGCCAGCCTATGGTGCCATTGGTCAAGGCCAAACGACGAGTGAAAAAGAGGAAAGACGTGATTGGGAATGAAATCATGCACTGGTATTGTTGTGGTCATGGTCAAATAACAATTAAGTAAACCACCAGAGGAAAGTTGCTGTGTGGCCAAAGGCAGAGCGCACACACCTTGCAGAGGGCATGTCCCCTGAGTCACTGATTTTCCGCCATTTGTACGGCTTCTCGGAAGTATCCAGTGCCCATGCGTCCCCCAGCGTGGACTTCCCATCGTTCCCTCCCATCACCACCAAGAAGCGATTCGCAACCAGGGCGAGCACATGAGCATACCTGGCCCCTGGGCCGGCACCCTGTACCATCACCCTGGAGGCAAAGAACGCCAATCAGAGGAACTGCCCAGTGGCGCCTTCCAGAATGGAGGCCAAGTAGCACTCAAACCACCATTCCTTGCGTGTGCAGGATCCTCCACTCAAGATTTTCAAGTCTCAGTGAGGAGACAGTCTCAACCACCTGCCCACAGTGGATGTTGGGAATACATTTAACACAAGACGGCAGTTCTTGACACTTGTGTATCTCCAATTGGCGTTCAGCCCACCTGTGCCATTTGGGCCTGTTGAAGTCAGTGAAGTCAATAACATGGAGGTCCTCTGACGCCAGGCCAGCAGGGCCGATCCCTCCCTGGAAACCACACCACATCGCTGACCCACCAACCGCAGACCTTTGCGCTGCAATCCACAGGGCCACTCGTGGGAGACGCCCGCCTCAAGCCTCAACTTGCGTGTGGCAAATGTATCTGAGAGGCAAGAACGAAAAAGGGAAACAAAAAACAGAGTGTTCGTTGGGTGCATTACCCCAACTCATCCAAGATCGTGCAGGGCCCCTTATCCTTGTTTGTGGAGACAATCACAAGCCAAGTGGCTGGGAGGACGGCCACAGGTATCCACAGGGCTGTGGGGCCACAGCACGATTTCGACATGCCGCCAGGGTGCTTCCGCAAAGCGGAACGGCCTCACAGAGTTACATGTAATCTCGGAGGGGTTGAGCGAGGCTTTGGAAGCAAGTAAAGGGCCCTTGTTGAATGAGATGAATGAATGAAAATCCTTACAGGCAAAGTGAAAATCGACATACTGGTCATGTCATGTGTCTCTGCTGAACCCAGATAGTCAACAGTGTCCCTCTGTTAGCGGTCTACAATGACCTTACACAAATTGGCACAAAACCCAAACCCACGGCATCAGGGAAAAGGGGTCCTTGTTGTCCGTCGTTACCTGTATGACGACCATGCTGCCCACCGCCGCGCCGGCATGCGCCGCCCTGGGAGACGGCGGCTCGCCCTGCGGGTGGACCTTCTCCCACGTGCCCGATCGCACGTCGAACACGTGCACCTCGTTGGTCGCGCCCGCCAGCCGGATCCCTGCGCAGCCAGCCACCGCCCATGGCCCCACGACATGGACAAAAGCGAGGAAGGGAATGGAAAAGCGTGTGCCAGGGGTGTCGGAGGGGAGGGGGGACGCAGGGAGAGGGCAACCTGGGCGTGGGAGTCGGCTGGCTGGGTGGGGCGGGGAGGAGGGCTGGACTCTTGTCACGGTTCACTGAGCCAGCGAGGCTGCATTCATTCGACTGCGGTGCATTTGCTTATCCCAAACAACGGCCCCTTTGTCCACCACAGCCGTTCGGCAAGCCTCCCCATGCCCTTCGCGCTGCCCTCGCCCATCCCACTGGCTCCCCAAGCCGCCCCGTGCGCTAATCCCCGGCCAACCTGCGCCCCGAAACAGCGCCTATCCCGGAGAACCATTCCCTGGAGATGGTTTCGCGCACCTGTCTGGCCCGCTGACGCCTGCCCCGCCGGCGTGCCCGGGCTGGATCCGCCGTCCGCCCTGCTGGTGCCCTCCAACGCGGTGGCCCCGCCTGGCATGCCCCACGCCAACAAGCGAAATCAGCAAATCGCAGAATCTGGGGGCGAACATTCCAGCCACAGGCAAGGCACCCATGGAGGCCGGGGGCCTTGGTTTGGCGCCGGCGGCCAAAACGCGAATGGGAGAATGAGCACAGGGGGGTTGAAAGGGATTGAGGCATCGCCCGGACGAAAAAAAGGGAACAGAAAATCAGAAAAACGGAGAGTGCGGGTTTTCGGCCATGGGCATGGCGCCCATGGGGACCCGGGAAGCCTCGTTTCGGTGCCCGTGGCGAAAATGCTCAGGGGGGAAGGAGCACAGGGGGGTTGGGGGGGATTGACGCCCACCGAACATGACTAGCTTGGCCGTGGATGGGTCGCCATCGAATGGGTAGATCGTCGTCAGCGTGTGGCCGCAGCGCGGCCCCGGCTTGGATCCCAACAGCGGGAAGGCTCGCGGGCGTGGCGGCGGCGAGGACACCTGATTGTGCTCCATGGCTGCGCGCCGCTGGGGCTCCGCCGGAGGCGGACCGCCCGGGGGTGGACGCCGCGGGGGCGGGTCGGAATGCCGACGGATGTCTTGGGGGGGAGGGCGGGTCTGGCGGTGGCCACCGGTCGCTGTGGGGCGCCCGGTGGCGTCGGCCCCGCGGGGGGGGCGGAGGCTGCCGGGGAGGGACGGGCCTGGGTGTGCCCGCCTGCCCTCGGTGGTTGGGGTTTTAGTGAAGCGCGCGGGGACGCGTTTCTTTCCGTGCATTATCGTCACTGAACGCTTCTAAAAATAAGAATCGATGGATTTCTGGACTTTGTCCTCATTTTAGATTGTTTAAAGATATTTTTAGTTTTTTTCAGAGGTAATTTTCGGCAATCTAAAGAAAACTCAAAGTCGAGAAATCCATCAATTCCCGTTTACGTCACAATTCAGTGCTACTGGGCCTTTTGTTGTGTTTTACCAGGCTTGGTTTTACGTTAACGTAAACGTTTACGTTCTTACTTTTACGTTTTTACGCGTAAAAACGTTAATTTGCAAAAGGGCCTACTTTTACGGCTATTTTTACGTTTTCACGGCTCCCTGGGACGCTCAAGCTACACGATGAAAGTTGCGTACAATGGTCAGTCCTCTGCCATATCCAGCACCCGCAACACAGTGTCCACCTCGCCCTTGGCAAGGGCAATGATGGTGTTTACCAAAAAATCGTTTTCTGCCCCTTCCAGGTCTTCTGGCTGCCACTCTCCGGACTCCGTAAGTCTGTATACACTGTCCTTATGTACACTGGGCGGTTTAACACGTTGTATTGACGTATTCCTATGCATTTCTATGTGTAAAAACGTAAATGCTGTTTTTACATGTAAAAACGTAACTACGATCATTTTTAACGGCGCAAAAACCAAGCCTGTATTTTACGTTGGAATTCAGTCAATAAATCATGGACACTGCCTCGGCCGGGCAGAAATAGGAAGCCGTCAGCTGCCTCATTGTTATGTAAAAATGGATGGCGATGATAATGATGAATGGCGCTTTGTTCGCTGCCATTTTTCGGGGCCCACATCGGAGATGGATGGTGAGGAAGGGGGCTAGTGTGGGGCATTGGCTTTGCCGCTGGGGCGGGCTGGGAATGGGGGGTGGTTTCCGTGGAGGAAGTGTTGGCCGGTGTGCGATTTTGGCAAAATCGCACAGCTGTTTTGGTGTTTGGGTTTGGGGGCAGGGAAGGGCAAAATGCAGATACCCTGCGGAGGAGGGATTTGGAGGTTGCCTATTTGCCTTGATGCGTAATATTGGCTGCAGCTGATTCATGAATTCACTGACGGAACCATTGACTGAATGACTGGCTGATTGGAAAAAATATTACTGCCTGCACCAAATCGGTGACTGCTTGCACCAAGTCACGTGACACTTTGTCCTAACCTCAATTTTAGGGTTAGGTTTAGTTTCAGGGTGAGTTTTAGGGTTAGGGTTACGACAGGTTTAGGTTTAGGTTTAGGTTTAGGTTTAGGTTTTAGGATTTAGGTTTTAGGTTAGGTTAGTTTGGACGGAGTTGGACATGATGTGCACGTGGCTTGGTGCAAGAAGTCACCGATTTGGTGCAGCCAGTAATTTTATGCCGGCTGATTGCCTGGCGGATCCATCGATTGATTGATTCACTGATGGCTTGATTGGTTGGTTGTTTGGTTGGTCGATTCATTGACTGATTGGTCGATTGGCCAAGTCACTGGTCGGCTGATCGAGGATACATTAAATGACTGGCTGGTTAAATCAAATGATTGAACGGTTGACCGACGGACAGATTCGCTGGATCGTTTACATGGAAACAATTTATTGTTTTGGGCATGTCCACCTGTGTGTGGTGAGGACCAACCTGCGCCATCGACTAGGATGGGCTCGGAAGCGCAGCAAGTTGGGCTTTTGCTTTGTTGTGGCCACATCAGCGGACCCATTGAGAGTCAATTAGCATGATGAGCATGAGAAACATCTTTAGTGTGATCATTTGATAGCTGCGAGAGCGTAGACAGCATGCTTCCATTTCCGCAGCCTTGCAATTCCTTGTCCAAAAAACGCCCCAACGGCTGCTTGACTCCGGTTCAGCAACGGATTACACATCTTGCCAATTTGCCCATAGAGGACTCAGAGATCCCACAGCCTCCTCGCAAACTGCACCCAACCGCAGCGCACATTCCCCTTTCGGCCAGAGTGGGCGCAGTACCCAGCCAAAATCAGCAAAAACATGTGGTTGGCGCTTTGTCTGAAAATGCCTTATCCGTCCAGGGGCGCTCCTGCTCCGCTGGTGGCCTGGTGGCACAGCTGTGTGCCGAGCTGCAGCTGCCACCTCGTGGGTGTGAAGCCATCGACTGCGCAGGGCGCACTTCAGATCCCCTCGAATAGCAGCTCTTGGAACACGAGATGGTCTACCTGGAAGCACGCTTCAAGGCTCCCTTCCGTGCCCACCATAGACTGGAGGCGCCTCGTGACGTCCGACTCGCTGAAGGGCATCGCAGAAGACCTCAGGGTCTTCAGATAATTGTAGACGTCCTCAAAGCTGGTTCCCAGCAGCAACCTGCACCTGGCCCGCACATTGGCGAGGTGGCCCTGCTTCAGGGAGAGTGGAATGTCGTCTTCCACCTCGCACTCTCCTTCTGCAGTATCGCGGGATCCATCTTCGAAATCTGAACAATTCCGTGGCACGCGCCAGGCTGTGGTCAGTGAATGCAGTGCTGCACTGCTCAAAGCATGCTCCGGCATAATAATCAAAATACAATGCTGAGTGCGGTTCATAGGGCGCTGTGCAGTACGGCTCGCAGGCGACAATGCACAGGGTGATTTTGAAGTAATTTTCGGGAGTGACCACTGGAATGTGTCTCGAAAATGGGTACAGACATATTCACACAGTGTACAGCCGTGTTTGAACATGTTATGTCAAGCATTGCGGAATCGGCGTGTTAAATTGTGTACTCATCTTTTGTACTCGCGAACGGAGCCAAATCGTGCAATCATAATAGAATTCTTAATAACACGTTAACATTTCAGTGAGCACTTCAACTCAATTTTCATCGGCATTTTTGTCATGTTGTGTATTTATGTAGCATATGTGTTATATACCACTAAAAGCGAGCTTCACATACCTGGTACCTGGTTTAGTTTGAATTCAAATTATTTTCTCTTAGCCGTACAGGATTTCGAGCAATTTAACGACATCCCCAGCGCAAATGATCCCGTGAGAAACTTCACACGGTCGAACGGCTGAATGGTTGCTGTTCTTAGTGACTGGATCCAACATATGCACAAAGAGGGCCAGAGCGGCTCCAGTCAAATGCGCTCTTACAAATGCCTTTACCTGCCTTGTGTGGCAACGTCGGCATGACCATGAACTGCAACCCGATGGAGCCGTCATATGAGACCAGGGTTATTATTTACATTTACAGCACCATTTCCACGTTCACATTTTACGCTTAAAACCACGTAAATAGAGAAACGACCATATTTACATATATTTACAACTAGCAGATACGGCGAATATCGAAGGTATTCCCCCATGAACGATAGATCTCTCGGCTCCAGAAACGAGGCGCACACCTCGCCCTCAGCCAGGACAATGACGTCACCAATCAACAGTTCCTTTACGCAAATTTGAGCGCGTCTATCTGCCACTCACTGGACTCTTTGAGTCTGTACATACTGTCCTTGCGTACGCAAGACTTATTTTACCCTTTTTATGGCTATTTATGTGTTGAAACGTAAAAGCTAAATCTACGCGTAAATTGCCATAAATAGAATATGTCTGCACCGTAAGTAACAAGCCTGATGGGACCGACTTATGCACATCCTGGCCATCGAAAACTCTAAGTAAATGGAAACAACGGGATTTTGGTTGAAGTGACGAAATGGAAATGTCCAGAGACGAACAGGAAGCGCACTGGCTGTGAGAGAACTAAGGGCGCCCCGGCATTATGACACCATAACATGACGCATATTGTTTGTCGCTGCGTCGCCGAGGCAGTCGAATATCTACACAGCTACCACTCAGATAATGCCCCCGATTGTGTGGGATTGTGGATTTGGTTAGATTCCAATCACAACGACTTTATCATGCATGCGCACCGCCGAAAA
Source organism: Ostreobium quekettii (assembly GCA_905146915.1). Taxonomy (NCBI): domain Eukaryota; kingdom Viridiplantae; phylum Chlorophyta; class Ulvophyceae; order Bryopsidales; family Ostreobiaceae; genus Ostreobium; species Ostreobium quekettii. Next base: position 18,334 of record CAJHUC010003103.1, on the reverse strand, counting down.
TTTCATCCCGGCGATTCCACATCGGATTCCACGCCTGCAAGATGCAACGCCGGGATCTCTCCCATCTCAACGCAACAAGAGACATGCTGTGAAAATGTCCGTTGGCCACATAGGCTCGGGGTTTCATCGACATGGCGAAGAACAATGTTTTCATAAAAATGATTTAGTGTACTGTCTTATATTACTTCTTCCCAGACCAGTCTTTGAATGGATTTGCATTCTATGCGAGGCTTTCCAAACCCAGTCGACGCCGAATGTGCATTCTGCAGCAACAGTACTCACTGGAAGCTGCAAGCAGCGGCCAAGATTTTACAACACATTGACAGCATGGCATGAATGCCGGTCGAGCGCATGCATTGACTGACTCTGAGTTGGAGCGGTATTTCGGATGAAATGCACCTTGCAGGTTGGTCAGAATTTGAACCCTTTGGGCCACCGTGGGTGTGTCCGGAACTTCGCCATCCGATGTGTAGTCCTCAAAGTCACCATCGTACTCCTCGAAATCTTCGGAGTAGGCATCTATACAGGATGACCAACGGGAGCCGAGATCCTCCACGTTAATTCTGAGACCATCCCTTGGTGCAAGCACAAGGTCTTTAGTCACGAAATCCCTGCATTTCTGACCGAGCTTCAACGATTGGACATGCATGACTCACACCTTGGCGATTCACCACTTCTCTCGTGTCAGTGCGATGTATTAAGAAAGCTGCAGGTATGATGCATCAAAAGTGTTTAATAAAAGCAAATGAATGGAAAAATGGTGCATATTTGGACTAACAAAGTGTTGGATTGATTCCAAGAATGATCATGAATTACATTCTGATTCTGTTTTCAAGCGCGGGTATTTTCAGTGGATAATTGTAATTTAGCAGTTCAAAATTCCTTGATTCAAACAGGGCGGAATACATAGATGCGCAAGTCGGCTGTTACAAGTCACGTCGGCATCAAAGGAGAAAGTGGAAGCCGATGAGGTCATTGGTTGTGCTTGATGATGCACATACTCATTAGGACCAGTCCTGCGCCGCTGATGACAAAAGGTGAACGGAAGGTGCCATTCGCCAGTTTCAGAGCGGGTTCATTTTTCTCAAGAGGAATAATCGTGGTTTTCATGGCAAAACAGTACGGAATTTTAATTACGGAATATATAGAAGATTACAAGGCTACCGATTTCGAGTGCTCCCAAAAGCCAATTGGCCCGTTGACCTACCAAATATCCTTGCATGATATTCTTTGAAGTTCACGTGGAGCTGGCGTCATCCTGATTTTTCTGGCTAACTTTGAATCAAGGTAAAATGACAAAAGGGGGTTGCTCTATGGGATATCTTGACAAAAGGGTGTCCTCTGTGACAAAACGGGTTCCGCTGCCGGGGTGCGTTTGACAAAAAGGGGGTCCTCTGACCGCCCCCCGTACATTATCCGCGTTGCCAGACCGGCGCCAGACCGACGCCGTAACAGCACCGGACTGGCGCCAGACAGGACCACGGTCCTACTAGGGGCTTCAATGATTGATTGATTGGCGTACAACGATCAGAGCATAATGCACAGAACAGCGCAATACCTGAAGTGGCCTTGGACCACAATTTGCACTTCTGACACTTCTGAAGTGTCAGGGGTGAAAAATATGGTCCTTGTCGTACCTGTAAGCCATAGGTACGTTAACGTGGTATGCACGATCACCCATTGGCTTACTCATCACTGGAGCGAGATGCCCGGCCATTCAACGGCACGTCATTTCCCTTGAGAGGAGGCTGTGCATCATGGATTGGAGAGTCTCTGGTATCCGCAATCACATTTGATCGTTCCTTGTCTCTTAGTTCTGTCACGGACGTATCTCCTGCACCAAGCGGGCATATCCGTTGGATCGTATCTGTTGAACTATCTGAAACTGATGTTTTGAAGTGGGAATGACATGCCCACATGGTGGGGGCACCGCAGGGCAGCGCGACTGCAGTGTGCGACGTTCGTTATTCGTTGAAGTCCCGGGAGGGTACATTAAATCTTGTACTCTGAATGCGTAGAGGCATTGAAGCTTCCTACAGTGTCTGAGCATTTACAGACTTGTCCAAATGCCGAATTTCAATCAATCCAATTGGCGCCATACATGGGAACCGCTTTTAGATGGGCTCTTATGCAGAGTTCGTTGCAGAATACCATTAAAAGTCGCAGGCGTATTTAAGGCTTTGTTGTCAAGCCACTTTTGAGAATTTTGCGATTTTTCTTGAGGCTGCACGTTTCAGAATTTTCATTTTTGGAAATCTTTGAAAAATGCGTTCAGCCTACCATGTCCCGGGACACGATTTTCGGAACACGTGCCACGGTAATTGACCGCATGCGGCCAATTTCTGCGCAGAAAGCTCCAGCGCCCAAACAAAAGCAGAAAGATATGCGGCTGAAAATTGCACCAAGGAGTCAAAATTAGCGCAGAGCGTATACACAGATCTTGGTTGTTGTGTGCGGAGAATTTTCAAAATAGAATTTTGCACGCATTTAGGACAAAGTTATGTGGAATTGTGCCTGGATATCGACAATTGAATCGAGCCACGAGGGACATCGACCTGCCTGCAAATGGAGAAATGGAAAACCATCGGCACGTGCATCAATTCTCTGCAACAAATCCAAAAAGTATGTAACCCACCTGTTGCAGGCTGGTTGCAAGGCATTGTGTCCATAAGGACATGGTCATCTTCCTCTACCTTGTGCCACACTTCGTCCTTCTGCGAGGGATCTATTCCAAATTTGAAGCCGTGCTGCCCAAAGTTGAATCCTACCGGGCATTCCTCGTTTTGGCCGGCTGCGCCCCATTCATTTCCACCTGAATTTAACATACAACCCATCGTGGCATCGTGTGGTCGTATTATGGTATCGTATGGTACGCATACATGGCTGTGCAAAGTTTCTTTCATGCCTTACAAGCATACACTACTTCTGTTTTCAGCGCACACGCGACTGAAACTATGGAACTCAATTTCGTGATAAGCAAAAAGACATTGAAATACAAATAAATAAAATGCATACTGAGTTTCCACCGCCCTCAATCACTTTCCATTGATTATAATGCCATTTGCTGTGCTGTTTTCGCCAAATAAAGAGAATATGAACAATAAGTCTTTTACTTCAACGGCACTATTGAAAGGCCAAATGAGCGCCGAGCGAACTTGTGCGCCCCTTCAATGGCAAAGAATGGAGTAATTGGCGGAGCACGTTTCATTTACAAATCGGGAAACACCTGTACGAGGAATAGCTTATTACTCTGATTTGTGACTTGGAGACATTTTCTCTTCTTTTCGTGGGGGAGTTTCGAGGGGTTCGGTGGCAGCTGTGGCCACCATTAGAAGCTTGTCTTTGGTTACATAAGTGGGCTCGGACGTGCCCCTGGCACACTGGATTCGTGCGTTACATTGATCGATACCGTGATGTCATGTCGATGCATCCATGTAAGGAACAAACAAACAAACCTAAACGAGAAAAATCGAGAAATATCGCAGCTCACCGGCAGAATTCAACACGTTTCCTGCATCTGGCGAATCCCCCGTTTGGATACCAAACTTGAAGGGGCATCTGCTACTACTTTGCTTGGGCGTCTCGTCACTTTCGTTCACCGTGCCTATCAAAACCGAGTCGTCGTCTGTGTCATACCAGGATCTCTCCGGCCCGCCCTGGAACCCGAACTTTAGATGGGGACACTCGGAGGAGATCTTCCTTGGTGTCCCTCCCAATGTTGGACCAGGCCTGGTGGGCGGACAGACACAGAATGAAAGAGTCGCGCTTCTCCAAATCCATGCTGGAGTATTCCGAATGGAAGAATCTTAGAATTCGAATGAGTTCACAAAGGCGAATGCCGAAGACTGTTTTCGGTGCTAAGGAACTTGCGGTGGACGCACAGGGCTCCGTCTGTTGTCCAATTCTGTGACATCACAGAACGACGCGAACTCACAGTTGCGCACCCTTTGCCGTAACCGAGCCTGCATTCCGGGTTGGCTGGGTAACGGTGCCCATGAGGGGAGCGTCGTCCCCATCATGGGAGAATAAGCCCGAAGCAAGGCGCGCCCGGTCCTCCGACGCCGGTTCCGATTTTCCAACATTCCGATTGTTGTAGAAACCTCGCCCCTGTCCTCTGGAGTGCTCCTTTAGAGTTCCCGCTGTATCGTTTACAGAAAACAAATGGTGGTCTCCAGGTTTGGTGCCTCCATCATTTGGGGCGCTTGCTCTCGATTTCTTCACGGTAGGTGTGGCGCTCTCAGCGGCACCCGCGTTGCCCTCCTGCAAACGAAATGCACAAGGCGGGTGATAAACTCGTAGAAAAGGGCAACGGAAATGTCGATTGACTATCCACAGAGACTCTCGACATATTATCTCTAAGCGTGTACCAAGCGGTCGACAACGGTACCAGCCTATCACCCTGCAGCGTTTTGCATTTATCCGCCCTTCATTCAAGAGCAATGTTTGGAGCAATTTACATGCGCCGGCGCAAGAATGTGAATGAAATATCAATGTTTAATTAGGCGGAGCCTATTTTACAACGAAGGTAGACAATCATGAAGAGCCAACCAATTCTGGCGCTTTGATTGGCCCTGCAGCATTCCATCCCTCGGCATACATTTCATGAAATAAAACATGCCATGCCGTATCTCTAAAGTTTCCATTCGCCCAGAGTTCGCGTCCATGGCATGACGTATAGTACGTATTCATACGTGACGTTAGCAAGCTCCGCTCAAATCGAAAGACGCCACGGAATGACGTCACGTGCTTTACCGACATCACATCCAACCTGCAGGCGCTTCACCTGCGATGGCCTGGCGGCCCTGGGCGCGGTCGTGATACGTGATAGGTCATGTATTGCGGATACGTCACGAGCGCTCACTTGCGCATTTTCGACGCAACACCATACCGTAGTATATTCATTCTTCCGCATAGAAAATTTTACAGTTACGCTTTTGCGCCGCATTTTCTTTTGGAGCATTATTTTGTCTTTTCTACGTTGCTCGGCAAAAACTGATTTTGAAAGCGTTACTTATTTTGTTGTTTTATTCACAGGAGAAGGACCGGCCCTACGTATTTGAAAATATTAATGTGCGCAGGAAACCCTTTTCACCTGTGCAGGCGAGAGGCGGTTGGATCCGTGGCCCCACATCATCCTCTGGGCCCGTGCCCTGACCTCCGCCCCCTGCTTCGCGTTCTCCACCGCCGCGCGGGTAAGCTCGCTTCTCCTCTTCAACGCCTGATGAATGAAATGCAATCTATTAGGAAAGTGGATAATACAAAATTAAATTATGGAAAGGCAATTCCCAATTTTTAAGTATTGCTGCTCAGGTAATGTATGATGGGAGTGTTGGCCACGCAGGGGTGTTGCGCCTTTCACAAAAGCACCTTTCGGCCAAACTGGATATTACGCCGCAGCCTTAAGTACCGGCCGAAAATCACTGAGCATAAGGAACCGCAGGCAATTGAGCATTTATTCTCGTATGATACAGGAACCAGTGACAACATGATAATATATAAAAATACATAACGTGAGCAAAATGTACAAGTGAATGAAATATGATAGTCATAATTGCCCGATTGTGTCTTGCCTGCTCCTCCTTCCGCTTACGCATCCTCTCCCGAGGAGTCATATCGTCGCAAGCATCCGAGGGCCCACCCGCCAGAGGCCAGTCCGGTCCTCGCGAGGGGCCTGGCGGCCCGCTGTTCACTTCCTGGCTCCTGGACCTCCTGAGGATCCTGATCTGCCTGCCGGTCGCGTTCTTGACCCGCCGGTGCATTTGATGCAGATGTTCCCGTACGTACGGCAGGCGGAAGATCTGGCAAGCGGAATGCGTGCAAGGGTGGCCATGCGGTGATAGCAAATGGAATTGCACCATTGAATAATGATCAAATTGGAAAGTTATGGGAATGTGCTATGCATAACATATATATGGGATATATCCCGTGAGTAGGCAACCATATGGTTGCCGCACGTGCCCAGAAGCTTGCGTGGTTCTTTCATATCTGCGGCACAAGGACGCGAACCTGCTCGCGTGTTAAAGAGCGAAATTCGTGTTCTGACAGTAATATTCGTTCTCACAAGTGAGCGATCCATGCATATTAACGATACGACATTGACTGGAACTGTGGAATATGCAGCGCTCCTTCATGATGTATCGACGATTGCCACTGCGCAAGCAATCACCACGACGGAAAGGGGCAAATTCGGGCATAGTTGCAGCTGGTGCAGGCTTGGTGTACAACAATGCACGATACGGGAATTGCACGTATCTGGGCACAGATTTCATAAAATCTCAAAATCACAATCACCTTGATGTTGGAAACCTTATCGAACGAGGCTCGTGTACATTGAGTCGTGCTCTGAATCTCACTATCACTTACTCGCGATCACGTGATCCAAGAAAGTCGTGCCGTATTCAAATGTGCAGCTTAGAATCATGGGTTGTGCAAGATGAAGGCAGGTGTGCTGAAAAGTCGTGTGCACGACCCAGCGCCGTTGACCCCCGATCTTCACGGAGTTCAATGCTACCGCAATCCAGCGCAGCTAAAGTAGGGATTGACTTTGGCAAAATAAGCCATTTTAAGCCCACGGATGCGCCAAAGGGCGATCAGCAGCATCATAACAAAATCGGGAATTCTGACTATGAGGATATTGAAATTTAGCTTTGAAGATACAGGTAGTAATATTCAAATTTGTTTTCTCTATGTTTCTGGCTAAACTGTCTTTTTGTCTCTTGTGCACACGTCAATCACCTCGTTTAAGCTTGGCCTGGCAGCCGAGTCCTTTGAAAGCATTGCCGAAATCAAGTCTCGCAGGCCGCCGCTGTACTTGTCGGGTATTGGCGGGAATTCTCCTCGAACTATTTGGTAGACCAGGGAAAGGAGGCTGTTCGCCGCAAACGCGTGCCTGATGAACACCTCGAGGTTTGGACAGAGAAATGCTCAAATAAGGGCAATTAACATCAATGCAGTGTTGAGTCCACAGAAGGGCAGAGGTTGTGTGCTCTTTTTGGCTGTGTGGCATTGGTGAGAAACACGCAATTCTGATGTCCACGGGGCCACAACTGACCCAGATCTGATGCCCCAAAAGGAACCCAAGGTCCGGAATAAACGGGGAAACCGAACGATACTGAGCTCTACTAGATGCCCAATCCTGCAACCCTTTTGAAGACAAATTGTCAGTGTTTTCGCTGCTATGGAGCACTTTTTCTCATAAAGTTCGGTACATGGGGTTTTCCGTTAGGGTGAAGGGCGCCCTAGATCGCACGACAGACATCAAGTCGGTGAGCTTTTGCGAATTCAGCCATCGGTGAGCAGTATTCACACTTTGGAGCTAAAATTGCGTATCGGTTTTTCGGCGAAAAAGTTAAACACAGAGAAACAGCTATTGCTGAGGCTATACTTATTCATTTTCACGTAGCTTTGAGACGGCCACGTTACAATGTAGCCATGTCATGGCGAAGCCGCAATCGATGGTCAATCCTCTGTTCCATCGAACACCCCCAAAACAGCTTCCACCTCGCCCTTGGCAAGGGCAACGACGCCGTCGATCAAAAGTTCGTTTTCTCCCCACTGCAACTGTCTGGCTGTCACTTCCTACACTCCCTGAGGATGTATGTGCTGTGTTTATGTACAAGACTCTTTCTACGTAGTTTGCTCGTTATTGCCAGTAAAAACGTGGATAATATCTTTTTCCTAAAACGCAAATACGCGCTGCTTTATTGCCCGCAAATATCAAACCTGCCATGCACAATTTCGCCATTAGGAAATTACTAATATTACATATTATTATTGGATATTTCTACTGAGAAAAGTGTCAATATATATTGAATTACCACCAATTGGTCCATTTCGTTTGTGATGCCTGCTTCAAACTCACGACATCTACGTGTTGATATTGATTTGCGCATCTGATTATTTTAGCAGGGTGTACACAATGGAGGTGTTGCGTGATACGGCATGCGCGCTTATCGGTTACAATTACGTTTGCACTCTCGAACGCAAATACGGTGCCGCAAGCCGCAGGTAATGAGACTGTACCGCACTCACCGCAACGTGCAAAGTTCGTAGAGGGCGCATCCCAATGGAGGAACAGTGCGATGCGGCATGTGCACAACTACTGTAAGCCTTGTCTCAGTGCTGCACTTGATAAGTTTATCAGTCAAAATTACGCTTGCATCCTCAAAAACAAATGCGGTGCGGCAAGCAGCAGGGAATGAGACTGCACCGCACTCACCGCAAAGTGGAAAGCTCGTAGAGGACACATCTCAATGGAGGAACAGCGCGATGCAGCATGTGAACAACTACTGTAAGCTTTTTTAAGTACTGTAATTGATAAGTTCATCTGTCAAAATTACGGTTGCATCCTCAAACGCAGATAAGGTACCGCAAGCAGCGGGGAATGGGATTGTGCCGCACTCACTGCAATGTGCAGAGCTCGTAGAGGACACATCCTAGCGACCAGATGTCGCTCTTGTAAGTGTATGGCTGGTTGGTGCAAATCTCTGGTGCCATGTAGTACGGACTTCTCTGAAATACAGCGCCATGTGTCAGGCATTTGTGCGCATCGACAAAGATACAGACAAAACATAAGCAGAAAAGAAAGCAAGAATCAAATCCAACACTTCAAGCTGTGTAAGCACTAGAAAAAAAGGGCCAAATAACACGTTTTAAAACGTGTTCAAAGTCTGCTGATTTCCTTATTTTCGTGTTTTTAGCGTGTAGAACATTGATAAAATGCACATGTATCTGTTCGCAAAAGTTTTGTTTGGCCCTTTTTACGCTAGTGAAGGCATCGCACCGTCGAGCAATATTTATCCAGGCATGCACATGAGAGAATATCAGTATGGTGACGATGTTATATCGATGTCATTTTAACATTGTCAAGTTAAATTTTACAAGTATCAAATTTTATATTGTCCTTGTAATAGTGCGGACACGTCGGACCCCTGGGATTGGTGATATGAGTGCCGAAAATGCCCGTGGAGAAAACTTGGCACCGTTGATTGGGATCAACCTCCATCAAGATATTTGTTGATATTTTTACTGAAACTAGAACAGGCGTGTAACAGAATTTCCAACTAATTTCTCATGAAGTGTTTTTCCTTTGAATCGACAATTAACTGACTATCGTGTTTTGGCGCGGCAACATGCAGCAAATACGATAATTTTTTTTGTAAGAATATGGCTTTCTAAACGATTGCGCAAGTCAGTAACAGTTGCCAAATTGTTGCAAGTCACACCCAATTTTCCGAAGATTTGTTGTTAGACTCGACGCGCGGTTTCCATTGTCGACTTACGTTCCCGTCACTGTTGTGGCGAAGTCGTCCGTTTTCTCCAAAACTTTGGATATGCCAAAGTCACCTATCTTTATGATTTCGCCACGAGCTATGAATATATTTTGGGTCTTCAGATCTCGGTGGAGGACCTTCCGGATGTGTATGTGCTCCAGGGCCATGGAAATCTGCAAAACTTGGGGTGTCTCAATTGAACGTGCTTCAGACATTCGATAACGTGTCACCGGATGAACATCGTTGCAAACTACACGTGATGGAGTATCTGAATGGGTGAAATCTTTTGTGAAAAGTGTATTCAAAACGTGATGGGCATGGGCAAGCGCGATGCTGGAGGCACATTGAGCGCCCTGCTGCACATGATTCGCATCTGCTGTAAGTAATAATGTGATACAAGTTTATGTGTCCAATGTTTGCATTGCGTTAAAGATTCATAGCTCGACCTGTTGAACAACTGATTGTGTTGAACCACTTTGAACTACATCACGACAGTTCAAACACGTCTACAAGAGCATAGCCGTGCATCGGAACATGTGTATTGGCTCTTTTCCTGCTAAATTTGGCGATCCAAAATACAAATTAATTAACCAAAAAATTATCAGAGCATGAAGCATCAGTATTTCTATATTAACGCTGCCATTTTGATATTTACAGAATCAAAAGAAAATGAAACTTCTTGTTGAGGGAGGTGATTCATGTCATATGTTCAGTTAAACCAATGTCCCCACGTTAGAATCGTCTAGAGTGGATCAAGAAATAGATTTGCCCGATTTCCAATCGTCACGCTACCCTGTTGCTGGCAGTGGCGCTATGTTCCTAGTGCCGCTCGAGGCCTCTGCCAACAATAAAAATTGGCCCCGGAATTTCGCAACTGTATTTTAGTTGCCCTTACGGACGATACAGAGTCGTCCTTCTGCATCAACCTTCATTGTGACGGGCGTTGGGTTGCAGTACCCGCACAGGTGTTCATTCAAGGTTACTATTGCATTATTACTGCTGCTGTACTCAAAATGTTTTTCACATAATTATATGGCACTGTGATAGTGAACCCATTTTCAAACCCATTTCTGTCCCATTTCTGTCCCATTTCTGTCCCATTTCTGTCCCATTTCTGTCCCATTTCTGTCCCATTTCTGTCCCATTTCTGTCCCATTTCTGTCCCGTTTCTTTCCCATTTCTGTCCCATTTCTTTCCCATTTCTGTCCCATTTCTGTCCCGTTTCTGTCCCATTTCAGTCCCATTTCTGTTTCCAGCAATTCCCATTGGCGATCGTGGGCCATTCATAGGAAGTTTCTCTGGCGCGATGAATTTAAGTCCATCGCACCTGCAGGAAGATATCCATTATTTCCTCCTCCGAGAAGTCCGTCTTCTTTTTGGAGTGGCTCCGTATCCTTGAGAATAAATCGCCTTCCTCGCAGAAAGACGTGACGATGCACACGCAGCCGTCGTGCACGAAACTCTCCCTGTACTCAATGATGTTGGGGTGGTTGAAAGACGACAGCACCTGGGGAGCGCAGTGATTGCAACCGACGTCAAGTCGCGAAATGGGCGACGCACGTTTGAAAACTTGCCGAGTTTTCTTCTCACAGACAACATCGAAACTGAAAACGTCTCTCCGAGGAGATTATCCTGAAAAAGGCATTGATTTATTTCCCTTGCTCGAATATTTCAGACCAGATCACGATTGGTATCAGCGTGGCAGTGATCTGTACGTCCAGAAAGGCTACAAATTTCGGGCACAGCTGGTCCACGGTGCGCAATTCAGCGTGCTGAGAGTCAGGCTCACTAGATTTTCGTAAGGAGCAACCAAGTGGGCACAAAGTAGGAGTGCTGTGTTTGCCCTGTGCCTGGTGTGGCCACAAAAAAGTCTAATTGGATAATGCTAGCCACCAGGGGGTACAAGAGCACACTCAAGCAGATTGCCGAGCACACAACTCCTGAGGTGTCGTCAATTTCTCAGCACTGAACCTTCCGGTGGACACCACGTCTTGTGCGTTGTCACATCCAACGGGAGATCAGCATCAAATGCAGATCACCCGCTGTCTCAAATGTGCAAGGTAATTGGGGAAAGACACGTGGTCATACCTGCGCCTCTTTCAACACAGCGTCGTGCTCATCCTGCCGAGCAACAGCGACTGCATTTAGAGGCGTTTTGCAGCGTGGCCCAATGTCGCACGCATTCACACCAACACCAGAACAGAGCGCACCAGAAGGCACTCACACTAACAATAGAGCTCAAATTGGCACCAGATTGCATTCATGTACAAGCGCACGAAACGCTGATTTGAGGTCTATGGAATTTGTACCCCATGTGCTAATAAGGAATGGAAGCACAGGGAGTGCTATATCCACGTGTGAAATGCTTCGCGTGTTCAAAGCCTTTTATCCTACTCTCAAATCTCGAGGAAAAGCGCTGGTCGCTTTCCGGGGCGCTCACTAACTTCTGGTCATGTTGTCGGATCACGGCATCACAGATGGTGGTACCTTGCCGTTCATTGAAATGCGCTTGACGCAATAGATTTTTCCGTCTCTCTTGTGCCGGGCTCTGTGTGCACTGCCATACGACCCCTGCCTGCGAGCACCACCCAGTCCACCGCAACCCTTGGCAGGTCTGTTATTTGCGTTTGCGTTCTTGCGGGCAACAACATAAATTTGCAAAAGCGGCTATTTTTTTATATGTACACTGCTGCTGAGGCGGATTTTCAACGGGCTACTGCGCATCCAAGCGCAGATGCCGAGGTTGGCCCCTCCACGGTGCCGCCATCCGAAATTGCAAAATTGAAATGCTTGTGGGCTTTCGTGCATTGAAAACAGCGCCAGGAGATAATGCGAGTGGGCAAGGCTCGCCCACTGAAGTCCAGAAACTCACGTGCCCATACGCGTATGTGGCTTTGCTTTGCTACATCTGTGTCACTTCTGTGAAGATTTTGCAGCACAGGTCGGGGGGCTTTCGAATGGCAAATAATGCCGACGTGTGCCCCAGCGGGATTCTCGATTGCTCTCACCCTACTGTCTCTTCCAGCTCGTAATCTGCCCAGCCCATCCTTTCCCTCGATGTCAACGAAAGTCAAAACAGTCAAAGGTGGGGGAGCAACTCCCACCCGGCTCATAGGCGTACTGTCCAAAATTCGATGCTCCAACAGGAGGTGAATCCGTCAGCCGACAACGTGGGAGAGGTGGACTGAAAAGTAGAAAAGTCAGCCGTAAGGGGGCAGCGCTTACACGTTTGCGTTCTCAGCTACAATTTCACTAACGATTCCTTCCATGCACTGATGAATGCTTGCACGAATTGGACATTGCTTCGGCGAGGCCGCCAACTTTGGAACCTAAAAACATTGTGCCGGCAGATTCATTGTGCTTCCAGACGTACCAATTCAATCAAATGATTGCCTGCAATGACACGACGAGAGCCGTCCACAAGTGCACGCCCTCACCCCGGGAGCTGTGCTGCAATTGCCCAGACTTCGCCGCTCTGAGAACTGCGAAGGCTGCGGATGAATGCGGCCCCAGGAGGGCCTAACCCGTTTCCTGTTGCTTTTGCGCATTGCATTGCGAACCTCGGGACGGCCGTCCACAAATCATGCCGCCATTGATCTGCGAGGGCTGAATCCAGCAAGTCAGAGAGGTAGGGACAATGGCGCCCAAAAGGGAACAGCTGGCAGGCACGAGGCAGTTGCCTCCACCGTCCGGACCACTTCATTGCGATTATCATTGATCGATTCGTTGGGTGTTGACCGGGGCATGCTTACATCCCTTTGACATGGGACCTCTGCAAGCTTTCCCTGTTCACCCGGGGAACTGTGCAGCATGGTCTCGGGCACAATGTGGCACGGACAGCACACATAATACGCACATACACGCAATCATCTTTCTTCAGACGCGCCTGCCTCTCGCACGACCTGTCTCCCTGTTTTCGAGAGCGACCGGTTGTGCGAGGGGCTGTTGCAAATCAACGCTTCCAACGCTTTGCCGCAGCACTTGGCACACACTCCGCCGGGCCACCAGCCCATCTCCCACGAAATGCAACAACAGCTTCCAGCAGAACAAGATTTGTTTGCATGCACTTTTCGATCCCACTGTAGCATCGATTCTGAATGAATGGCATGCAGAAAAGCGCCCCCTCCCAGTCGTAGCCCTGAAACGGTCAACCCCAAAAGGCAGCCTCCGGCAATGGCCACAGCACCTAGTCGCCTACATTAACCTCCGAAATAAACAATCATGACACCAAGAGCAGCACATCGCTACTCATCCAAAACAATCCCGACAAGCAATCTCCCAAACAATGCACCCGGCTACCACATGCGACATACATATTTATTCAACGCCCCAGCGGAACGATGCCACTTGGAAGGTGGTGCCATAAACAGGCAGGCGGCCTTTGGAACACAGGTAGGTATCCAACAGCAGGTCTGACTCATCGATGTTTGAGCAGCAATTGCGCCAATTTCTGCGCCTCTTCGTTGACACAATGGCAACGACCATTCACGACCAATGTCTAGTCATGTGACTGAAGGGCACTTCTGAAGGTAACACTCGTCGGCCACCACTGCCTTCAACAACAATGATATGCAATTCGTTTAAAGAATCTAAACCGAGCCACACAATGAATTCGAACGGTTCCTGCACTATGGCAATTCTGGACGCCTCCCACTGCTGCTTCTGATGGCACAGACAAGCGTGGCCACTGGCCCCATTATTGTCCCTGAATCGTAGTTTTCACCCTGTCGGCCGCCACCATAGTCATATGAACGGACTCAGCACAGCTGAGGATCAAAAAAGGCCAACTATATGATTCGAGTTCTGTAGCCAGTGCACATGAGAGCCATGTCCAACAGCCTGTACGAAATGTGACATGAAATAATGAAATCATGCTGCCGCCATTCAGGACACTCCCATTTGGGGCAGCAGGCCAGACCCCAGGCGAAATCCTTGGGTCCATGATCATTGACAATGCCAACTGTGCATCTAGTACCTGCCACCCATAACAGCCATCCAGCACACATGGCTCCTCAGCCTGGCACTGATAGGCATGCAGGCTGTGCTCCAACATTCCCAAGCATATTCCCAATGTATCGAAGTGGTTTCAAGGAAAATAACCACAGAGCATCGCATGTGTCAGTCCCTTTCCGTCACCCTAAGCACTCCACAGGCCACACCTGAAAACTCTACTTGTTCACAAGACTTGGAAATTTTTGCCACAATGCATCTTCATCACCTGATATCCAGTGGATGCCTTTCATCTCGCATCTTTCACTAACCAAGCCAAGAGCCTGCACAGAGCTCTGCCGCAGGGTGGTCTTGGACCACAATCCTTCAAACAGCTGCCGGCTTGGACCTACAGCAGCCGACCATGCAGGCAACAAGCCCCTGTCCATCCTTTGGTAAGGATTCCATCCAGATCAGCAAACACACAAGCCATGCAGTTAATGTCAGGTTCCATTCATCTGCTGCGGAACCGCTGCAGCAGCCCCCTGGACGAGCGGGAACCCTGCTGCGCCTCCAGGTCCAGACGCTGCTCCCTGAGCTCCTGCAGCCTGATCAGCAGTTCCTCGAAACTGGGCCGCTCCGAAGGCTCGCGCGTCCAGCAGTCCTTCATGATGGCACACAGCTGGGTGGGGCAGTGCGCTGGGATCTGCGGCCGCAGGCCCTTCTGCACCACGCCCACGGCCGCCTGCAGCGGCGTGTGGTCGCTGTAGGGTATCAGCCCTGTGAGCAGCTCCCACATCAGCACCCCGAAGGAGAACACATCGGCCTTGGTGTCATACGGCTTGTGCTCTATCACCTCGGGCGCCATCCAGCGGTAGGTGCCCGTCTCGGCTGTCATGTGCCCACTGGCCTCCACCACCCGGGACACCCCAAAGTCCGCCACCTTGACCATCTTGTTCTCGTCCATCAGCAGGTTGGCGGCCTTGAGGTCCCTGTGTATGATGTTCATCTTGTGCAGGTAGTCCATCCCCCTGCACACCTCCATGCCTATGCGCAGGGCCTCCGACACCCCCAGCGGCCCCTCCCTCTGCAGGTAGTCGTGCACGCTGCCCCACGCCATGTACTCGAAGAGAATGCACAAGTTGGGCCTGGCGGTGCAGGCGCCGATGAACTGCACCACGTTCCTGTGCCGCACCTTCCTCATTATCGCCACCTCCCTCCTGAAGTCCTCGTACTGGCCGTGCCCGTCCTCCTTCTCCTTGATGATCTTCACCGCCACGTCCTGCCCGTAGTAGCTTCCCCGGTACAAATTCCCGAACGATCCGGCCGCGATCTTGGCCACCACGTGCAGCTGAGACGTGTCGATCTCCCAGTCGTCCGCCCCGGGCGCCGGCGGGGCGCCCGCCGGGCGCGGCAGACCCTCCGCCGCGGACTGCAGCAGCTCGTGGAAGTGATGCCGCAGGACCTCCTCTAGCTCGTCCTGGTCCCCGCCCTGCCAGCCGTCCACCACGAAGACGTCCAGCGAGTACTTGTCATAGGTGTTGAAGGCGTGCGCCTCGCGGATGTTCAGCCCTGCGTCCGCCAGCACCTGGGACACCATGCTCAGGAACTTGGGCTGGTCCCGCGCGGCCACGGTGATCTCGTAGAACAGCAGCCGCTCGGAGTCCGTGCTCAGCTCCAGGCCCTCGTCCCCCGAGCCGTTGTCCGTCTCCATCGTGTCCACCATCAGCGCCTGGAGGTTCGGCGAGGACGCGAACGCCGGGCGCAGCAGCGGCGAGAACCGCTGGTGCGATCGGCCGAACGAGCCGTTGGGGGATGCCGCCTCGGTGCCCGCGTCCCCGCCCTCCGCCGCCGAGCCCTCCCGCGACCGCGGCAGGATCACCTCCACCTTGCGCACCTGAAACGCCACGGACCCCGGGCTGGCCCGCGCCTCGTCCAGCAGCCGCTTGTGGTTGAGCACCTCCAGGCCCCGCGTGTCCACGTCCAGCGCGTAGCGCGTGGGCAGCAGCTTGAAGTGCCGCCGCACGCCATCCACCAGAGCCTCGTCCACGTCCACATCCGCCGACTCGCGCAGGCCCGCGAGGAACTTGTCACACACCTCGCCCTTGGTCCGCTTTCGGAAAGACATGTGGATCTTGGCCCCTCGGCGGCGCAGCAGGTCCCACAGTGGCCCGCCGGTCTGCGGGCTCGATCCCGGCTCTGCCTGGGCGGGGCACGGCGGGCCCTCCCGTCCCATACAACTGCTCGCCGATGCCCAGATCTCCCGCCACCCGCCTGCAGCCGCCTCTCCGACTGTCCGCCAACAAACGATCCCTCGCTGCTCACTCCTAGATGGCGCCACAGCCGCCGCGTGCAGCCGCGGATCCTCGCCTGGACCGAGCTCCCCGGCCGTTTCCCCGGCCCTTGTCGCCCAGAGCGCTGCCTCCGCAGCGCGCCGCCCGATTTTCCGCCCAGCCTGGCCACTTCCCTCGACTGGCCAGCTGCTTGGCGGCGAGCTTGTAGTAACACTGCCCGTGACTAAGGCCACCACGCGGCGCCAGCGCGGAGCTTTTGACGGCGCCGGCGGCGTGGGGCGCACACGCACCTGGGGTCCTATTGGGCAAAGTGAGCACGTGACCGCCTGGGGCTTTGGTCTACCTGGCCCTCAAGCGTGGTGTGTACCTGGCGATCGCATCAGTTGAAGATCCGCGCCGCAGTACCAGACGGGTGTGATAGTACATCGGGCTTCCGGTGGTTGGATGCGCAATACAGGAGGCTGCTCAGTGCGGGTTTGGATGCGGATTTGCGGATTGATTGGGGCTGCCCGTCCGAATGTGCCGACATGCAAGGCCGACCGTGTGCTAGCGGGGTCGTCCCCTGGGCCGGGCGAGGCACCGAGCCGCGGTTTTGTATGGCAGAGGGGGCAAACGCGTGTGGAAAACTCGTCGCGAACGCCCCCGAGCAAGGGTGGAACTATATGCAGTCCGCTAAGGGGGTTGGTCATTGGTATGCCCGATGCATCACGCATCGTATGCACAGCCCTGCGCCCCTCTGCCATTCAAAATTGCGAGTGTCCCTCCAACCCCGCCACAGTTTTTGGCAGCCACGAGCCTATTGCACCATGCAAAAACATGAAAGTGAAGGCTGCGAGGGTTGCCGTAGGCGCCCAGAGACCGAATCCGGCTGTGGTGCATGCTGCTCACTAGCACACATACTATAGGATCAGGATTGGCAGCATCGCTAGGCACCAATCCATGAGGGTGGGGCGTTGCAACCTTTCATGCTCACGTATAGGTCCTGAAACAATACAAAAATTCCCTACACCAACTCGCTCACACTCGCCACTAGTGAAGGAGTAGGGAAAGAATGGAGGAGCCAAAAGGACCCCACAAATTGGCAAGCTGTTGTGGCCTTGAAGGGCGCCGCTGGTTTCCGGAGCGCACGGGGTCGCCACACACTGCGGCACGGCTGGTGATGGTGCAACCGGCCCTCTCCACCACAAATGGTGGGCAGTATCGGGGTGCTCGTTCCCTCGGATGCGCGGTGGGCCCAGATGCGAAGGGGATCATTCCCCGGGGCCTGTTGTATGCGGCAGGTGGTGGCACAGCTAGGCGGTGGCTCGCTGGTCACGGAGAGACTAGGCAGTGGGCTAAGAATCGATTACACGGGTGACCTACATGCACCTGTTTCAAGACCCGCATGCGTGCGAGGCCCGATCGCGGGTCCTTCGTGGTCATATCAAGACAAGATAACATACAACAATAGATAAGGTATTGTAATGTATCATGAGCACGTGTCCCCATCCACCATTCACCTAGATCAACCTTATGTAACCCCGATGCTTCGACCTACGGGTCCAAATCCCATGTTAAAGTATTGCAAACTTAGATGGCTATAATTGTGCCATTTCTACACGGAATTGGACGTTTCAAAAGGCTATCAGCATCAAGAGCTCTTCAATAAGCTGATTTTAGCGTATTTGCATTTTTTAACTAACTCTCGCTTCAAAATTATTATTTTAAGCCTACCCCCTAAGTAAAATCACTGTTGCGGCCCCGTCGGCAGCCGCTGGTTTCCGGAGTCGTGGGGGTCGCCCTGCCCTGCGGCTCGGCTGTTGGAGGTCAGCCGGCGCTCTCCACCTCGGACGGTGGGCG
>CAJHUC010003102.1:0-47522 GCA_905146915.1 Ostreobium quekettii | reverse complement strand
GGTGTTGACTCCCCACTTGGGAGCGGACGTCGTGTTGTAATTTTTTTGTAACCACTTTTTTGAGATTGTGTTGTGTATCGCTGAACGTGTGTTGTAAATGCGCGCTCCCTCTCTTGTTTGTTGTGTACTCAAATACAACAATATTTTGCACAAACACGTCCATTTTCAGACGTCCAGTCCTGCGCACAACCGTTTCGCCAAAATAATCACATAACAACAACATTGCGCACAAATGCTCCTATTTGGACCTTACCGACATTTTGCACGAAAGCTTGTTGGACTCTTGTGTTGGGCATAGAAGAATACCGATTATCAAGGAAACAGGTCCCATTCACAATATGGCCACATGAACGCCATGTCCATTGCCATCATGAGTGGCGAGAGGATACAGCGTGATGGGCCATATATGTCCACTGCAACCTGTGGTCGGGGTAGAGGCAGAAACCCAGGCTACACCTAGCATGGTTGTGGTCGTGGGTGGATGGCCCGAGGAGGTCGCACAAGGGGATGTGCAGGGTGATTGTTACACACACCGGCTTGATGTGGGGGATGCCCTACTACTTGCCCCTTGGTGTGGGGGACGCCCTACCCAAGATACGGTAACGATACCCCAACCAGTTTATACGATTGTATATGATACGGGAGTAGGACGGGGTGGTCCCGCCTAGGTCCCCGTAAGGACCTAAGTGCCCGGCGAGGTGGGTCCGCGGCTCAAAGAGGGCAGGCGCCCCATACCAAAAACTTCGTTATATCATCTTGCAACTGATGGCAGGTAACACTTCAAGGGGTACAATTTGATATTTGTTTACTGGATAGTAACTATTATTCAAGAATCAATTGATTTTTAATATTGATTCAGGTTGCAACCTGATCGTCCAGTACTAGTGACAAGAGTAGACCATATCACTTGAGTAGTCTATTTTCAAACTAAAAATTGCAAATGCAAAATTGGAAAAATAATCCTACACAACGCAAGATTACTTATTTCTAAGTTTGAGCCATAAATTAGAATTTTGAAAGTTGCAAATCATGGTATCTTAACTGAAATGGAGCAAAGCACGATGGAAATATCCTACTAGTTCAGATGTTGGCAACTCAATTGCCAACAAAAGAATAAATTGTGAAAGCAACATGGCCCGTGATTGCCAGTAAATTTGATATCTAGAGGATGATACCAGGTGGTGTTATGTATCAATCAACCAAAAGGTATACCATGTCAATGCAATGAAGTACCATTCACTCCTAACTAGCTTAGTATTTATGCTATAAGCACACACCAGTAGACCGGGCAGTTTTCCAGACGTGTCGCGGACACTGCAATGAGTGTCCGCGATGGTGACCCAAGTGTCCCGGATGCTGACTCCATGTTGGACACTATCACCGTCACTGTCGGCGACACTCCCCAAGCAAAAGGGAATACCGCGGACACAGAGACCGTCGCGGTCACTGCCGCGGACACTGACGCAGCCACAAAAGTCACCGTCGCAGTCACCGTCGCGGACACAGCCATCATCCCAAACTCTCGTGTTACAGAATCGCGTGGGCAACGCGTTTCCATGCGTCGCACCGCGTCGGCGGTCCAACGCCTGCCGGTGCCTGCAGACACCGGCCCACGTGGCGCGACGTGGTGCCATCCGGCGGGATGCCGACGTGGCATCGCGTTTGTACGTATCGGTATGCAGAACCGTGGGCATCGTCCCCGTGCGGTTCAAACGGGGCTGAACGCGAGCCCATGACGTGGGGCGCCCATCGCGAGGGCTGACAACGGGAGGCGTGGGGATGCCTTCGGGCTGGTTACCGCGTGGGCCACGTCGCATTTCCGGCGGCGCGGGCCGGCGGCGGGGCGCGTTGGGCACCCCGTGGGGCCGCGCCCCGGGGCCGGTATAGCCCCACGTTGGTGGACGTCCAGCCACGCGTGGGGGGGTAGCTGCATGGGAACTACGTGTGCTTGCATCGGCAGCGCTGGTGGCCCGACGGGCGGGGTTTGCGTCCAAGGCCGACAGCACGCGTGGGGCGGCCCCCGCCTGCAGATGCTTGGAGAATATTCCCTGCGTGGGATCGCGTGGGAGCGCCTGCGCTCTCGTGGGAGGGAATCGCGGCAGGCGCTGTGCGATGCGTTTCAGGGACCGCTTCAAAGGGGGCTGGTTGCTCCGCCGCTGCTCTGCATGCGCGCCGTCCCACAGCTGCCCGTGTGCCTGTGTGTTTCCATTGGCTTCCCTGGAGTTGTTCTTGTGCACGGCTTGAACCCTCCGAGGATAACGGTTCCTCATCAACGTGGGCCCACCATACCCCTGCAATCCCGACCGCGCACGACCACGCAGTCTGTACTCCAACGCTCAGCTGCGGCACACAGGTTTACAGATCCGTTCTTACAACAGCGCGGCCCAAGCTCTCCATACCCCACATGGTCACACGCCCACTGGGGCGAAAGTGTCAAGCCCTGGAACAAGCATCGCTTTGCAGCCCGCTCTCCCCCATCCTCTCTTGTCTCTTGCAGTGCCCAGCCAGCCAGCTGTGGCGAAGTCCTGCTCCTCTGTCGTGCGTGCTGGTCTCAGCCCAGCCATCTTGAAGCAATCTTAAAACTGGCTATGGCAGTTGGGCAGCGCCTGTCAACAAGCACAACAATGCAATAAGGGGCGGGGACTGCAGGGCGATCGAGGCGATCTTCGCCGGCCAGCGGTCATAACAACCTCCCAGGGGGTTGTTGAGGCCGTTGGCCGGCGAAGATCGTGGGGATTGCGCGAGTCGCACGGCGGGAGGAGAGGGGCCTGCAAGTGTGAGATCTTGACTCACACTTGCAGGCCCTCCGCTCCAGGCGGGGGAGCGCGAGCGCGGAGGCGATCTTTGTGGCCAGAAAGGTGCAACAGGCTGCTAGAAGCCTGCTGCACCCTTCTGGCCGCGAAGGTCGTGTCGATCATCGCCCCGCCGGTTCGAATTCCGGCGGGGGGCGGATGGAGGGTCCAGGCACCGGCACCTGCACCCCTCACTTTGGACGCGCGGGCCGGCGAGGATCTCGGCGATCCTCACGGGCCCAGCGGCGCGGCGGGCTCCCGGAGCAGCTCTTTGTGGGGCTATGCTCGCGAGGATCGCCGGGATCCTCGCGTTCAGCCGTTTGCACCCCACCACCCCCAAGCCCCAACCTAACCATCCCCTTTCTAACCATCCCTTTCTGTGCGCCCGGCCCCCTTCCCCACCAGCCAGGAAGCGATCGCGCGCAGTGAGCGAGGCGCGAGAGAGGCAGCAACACAGAATCCACGGAATCCAAACAACGAATTTCCAACAACGAGGGCGGAAACACACAGCATGGCCATAGCAGGCCTAAAGCCAGACACCCAGGCAACCACCCAGGAATCCACACGAGCGCCTGCGCCTATCTCGCAGGACGGCGCCGCAGCTCTTGGGCCACGAAGTGGGGTTGAATCCTCGTGGGCACACTGCAAACTGCCTTCGTTCCCCCTTGCTTGCAGAAATCCTCCAGCAACCCAGCACCCCAGGTGCAGACAAAAAAAACATGGGACCTCACCTCCGATCCTCGCGGCGTCCTCCTGCTCCCGCTGCTGTGCTGTGACCCGCTGCGTCCTCCTCCTCAGCAGCCGCGCCGCGCCGTCTTTACGCTCCGTCACGTGTGCCCAAGTCTCCGCGGCAGTCCATCACCCTCTACGCAAGCGTGTGCCGAGCACGTATGCTGAGGACCCTGCAAGGTACACTCACAGCGGCGCATGCGTGCTCCCGTCGCCGTGCCACCCAGCCGCTGGACCCGTTCATGGCTGGGGCCCGGATCCTGCAGCCGCACCACACAACCAGCCATATTGCGATGAGCTTAAGCCCGCCAGCCGCGGCAGTCCATCACCCTCTACGTAAGCGTGTGCCGAGCACGCATGCTGAGGACCCTGCAAGGTACGCTCACACCCGCGCATACGTGCTCCCGACGCCGTGCCGCCCAGCCGCTGGACCCGTTCATGGCTAGGGCCCGGATCCTGCAGCTGCACCACAAAACCAGCCAGATTGCGATGAGCTTGAGCCCGCCAGCCACGTGTGGCTGGCGATGTACATTGAGTCATCCGTGATCTCCAGTGCACAGCAGTACTGGCGGAAGCACAGACTCACCCTAACAGCCGACATCGCAACACCCAGCGACTGCACTTGGGCGACGCACCTTGGGGCCTGTGCCTTGGCCTCCGGTACCCCTTGGGACGTGAACGCCATGCTGCCGGGTGGGTCCAGTGCAGCTGTGGACGTGGTCGTGGACGTCGAGCGAACCACGGGGACTCGTGGCGATCGGAAAGTGAGGCGTAGGAAGCGGCGAAGCACTGATCATAAAGCCCTGAGGGGGGCAATGCACACCATCGACAAGTTGTACAGGGCAAACTGTGACGCAGTCAAGGAGTCGGAGCCGTTGAAAGCCCAGATCGCTGAGCTAAAGCCAGGTCCCGCTGCCCAGCTCCGGAGTTGGGCGTTGGTGTGGCCACCTTGGTGGCCATTAACAAAGTCTTGAGAGCAGAGCTGGAGACGGCGAGGAGCAAGTATAAGCGATACAGAAGAAAATGGCGTTCGCCTGGCTGTGGCCCTGCAGCTTCTTAGCCCTCTCTGCCTCCAGCTGCGCCTCAAGGCCTCTGGACTTTTCTTCCAGCGCCTGCTTCTGCTCGCCCAGCTCCCTGACACGCAACTGACAAGCACACACACGCACTTCGCATCACTATTATGGCAATCACAACGATTCCTCACTAGCAAATCACCAGCAAAACCTCATCATTCAACATATTTTCATGACGCAGATGACTGCGTCATTATTGGCTGTGGATTCGCACCAACACAACCTGCTGGCTGCAAGGGTGTGCTCTGCATGTTCACAGCAAATGCATTCAGAGGAATGCGACTCTCATCGTTAGCTGCATGACCACCTGAGACATTACTTGATGATATTGATGGTTTCATTTTTAACTTTCATGCAGCAGCAGGGTCCACTTTCCACAGTGTGCCCCACGTGCCTGCTAACCCCACAATCCATCTGTCAGCTCGGCCTGGCAACACAAGAATCACACCCAGAGATCTGGACTGTCTTCCACCACTGTCCATGTGTGAAGCTGTACTTTGGCGGCTATCACACTCCGGGACAAGGACTTTGACAGCTGCATTCTACCGATAGGGGAAAGTAAATGCACTCAAGTCAGCCAGCCGGCCACGCCAGCAGCCCCTGAGCACGGGCACAGACAAGGCCTGAAAGCGAAAATGGAGGCAGTGCCAAAACTCCAGCACCCTACATTGGCGCCCTTGAGCTCGCCATTAAGTTGCTCCACGTGGGTATGCAGATCTGCATATGCTTTCGCTCCAGAGTCCTTGGCCCTATCCAAATCTTTGGACAGTGCTGGCAATTTGTATTGTGCTTCTGCGAGCGCTGCTATCAATCCTGCCATATCACCATCCTTCCCCTTTATGAGCTGACCAGGAACTTCCTGCCGTCAACAGTGTGCAAAGTCAGTCATGCAGGAGATGCTTTTACTGTCGCGATGAATGTGAGCAACCGCGATGAAAATTCGCAGCCACCATCGTCCCCTTTTCCAGGATATCAGCTGCCATTTTCAGCAGCGCAAGCTCACCTCAACAGTGCTGAGGGCTGCTTTGTTTGACCTCGCAAGGTCTTTGTACCGATCCTTGTCGACTTTCAGTCGTGCCACCTCAGCTCGCCCATTTTCCACTTCTTTGTGCAGTTGCAGGGAGAGGCCTGCAGCAGCAGGGCTTGTCACCTGACAGAGTCCCATACGCTACTCACTGAGTGGTACTCAAGCAGCAGCAAAGCACACACACCACATCACCTTTTCCGCAATTTGGCAAAGTCATGAGCACGCACTTCATTCGCTTCATATCCACAACTGAGCTCTGCACTGGTGTTATCCCTCCACTGCAGCAGGACCACAATGTGTAAACACGAGTGCGAAACTTCTAGGACTAGCAAAATCTCCATATCACTGTGTACTGGTTCACTTGCACCTTGCTAGTTGTGTGGCAGCATGCCATCAGTGCAAACATTTCTTGTGTGGTTCACAGCCGCACCTGTGGTGCCTGTGCCTCTGTGCAGCTCATCGATTTGGCCCTCTTGTCATCGACAGCCTTTCTCAATTTCAAGTTTCCCGTCTTCAGTTCAATAGCCTGCAGGTCTGCCTGCTCAGGACAGGACCGAAGTCGATCGCAGCTGGCCTGTGTGACACACCACCATAGAGCCTATCAATTTTGCCAAGAACTTGCCATTCATGCCAAAAACATCATCAAACACTGCATTGTTGTTAGTTTCCTTTCCAGAAGTTATCAAACCATTACCGTTAGCTGGCAAAACACATTTGTCAGAACAACACTTTGTTCGCAAGTTCTGAAAACGCAGTTCTCATGACACCAACCTGCTGGGTCTGTGCACAAGCAAACATCTTTGCAGCTTCCTTCATGTCAGCTTGAAGTTGAGTGACCAGCGCCAGAACATCGCCATCTGGGCTCTTGCTGGCTTCTGGAGCCGCTGGCTGACCAGCAGAGACTCTCCGCCAGCTCAGTTCAGCGTCCCTTTCCTTCAGCGGGTGCTCCGCCAAGCTCAAGCGCTCCTCAGCTGCCCGTCGGGCCAAAGACTCCCTTTCCAGACAATGCTGCAGGTCCTGATGAGTGGTCGCTCCCATTGACTGCATGTGTTCGAGTCACCTGCTCAAGCACAGCATCACATAAGGAGAAAAACAGCCAGATGGCTACATTCTTTTGGAGGCTGAAGAGTACATGATGGATGGATGGCCTCCACAGATACGTCCCACCATTACCACCAATTAACTGCTGCCTTCATCCGTCACTTCAGGAGAAAAACAGCCAGATGACTTCATTCTTTTGGAGGATGAAGAGCACACGATGGAAAAGATGGCCTTCCACAGATATGTCCCGTAACTGCTGCCTTCATCCTTCAAGCTAAGCAAGGGAATCGACAAATGTAATACCGTGTGATCTCTCACAGTCAGCAAATACAGCAGCAAGGTGCCCATTGCTGTCCATGCCAAGTTGCAATGTGTCTCGAACTGTGCTGTAGCAAATAAGCTTGAAAGTGGAGAGATGCTGCCGTGGCCTTTTCATGTGGTGCTTGTTTCAGCCACTCTTCCAACTAGCTGTTGACCCACACAAATTCCAACATAAACTTACATGTTTATTTCATACATGCGATATGTTATCTGAATTTAAATAAACCATGTCAATCAACAGCCAACTGTTGAAATGCTGCATCAGTAATGACAAGTTTCAATGCCTCTACAGTGTCTTTCCATGATTGTGAGCAAACTGATCAAGAGAACTACAGGTGCCGAGGAGCAGGACAGCCCAGCAACTGCAAAACTGGTTTATCTCCCTCATACTGTTGGTTCAGCTGTCCAAGCACTTGATGACAACACCACAATCAACCATGTTGATTGTGCTCACGTTCGTAAGCAGTCAACATGCGCTGTTCCCAATAGGCCAGAGTGCCAGCCATATTCTGCCACTTGCAGTGTTGCCAGTGAGAAGGTTTGCTTGAGTGCGGGGCAGCCAACAAGTCATCGTGCACTTGAAAGGAAGGGCAGCCATACTATATAGAATTTATAAAGGGAAGTCTGGCTTTTCATGACATCAGAGTAGTCATGGGTGAGAAGGGAACAGTGGCACTATCAGATCAGTGGCTCAGGAGCATTTGACACTCCTCAGGCAATGAGCACTTTCCTACTGCACGCAGTTTCCAGCTATGGTGTAAGCTGTGTACACCAGAAGCAAGCTTCAGCAATCGAACTGATACCAATAGGTCCAGACCTGCACAAAAAGTATTTTCCATCTCCCTGTGATGCATCCAGACTACGAACACCTGGAAGATATGTCTGAAATATAGAAAGGCAGTCCCAACATTGTTTAACAGCAGAAAGGTAGTATTTCATCCTGTCTTGAGCAAACAACCAGAACCATCCAAGTAGATTCCTGCGGATGTACATGAGGCACTAGCAACGAACCTGGGGCCTGGACACAGCCGCTGCAGAAGCTCTCTTCCTGTGCTCAACAAGCAGCATCTGCTGCTCCTGAAGCTCGTTCTGCAGCTTGTCCCTCTCGCACTCCAGGCTGCGTATCTTGTCCCATTTCTCGGTGCTTGCCCTTGCCTAATAAGAACCAGACCAGATTAAGAAGCAAAGCATGGCAACAGCACACATGGGCTGCCTGATGGGTCTCTTCAGCAATACATCACCAGGCTTGTTGCTCGCCACAAACATCAAAATGTTCCAGCTTCAGTACAATGCAGAGATCCCTTCTGGGGCCACCTTGCCCCCTCACCCCAAACCTGCCCCCGGCCACACACCCTCAGCACAGAACACGAACATCTACCTGCGCATGTTCCCCTTTCTTGTGCACCATGGAGCAAACGGATTCCAGTTCTTTCACCCTGTCGTTGCTGACCACCAATCTGGCCCTGAGCACCCTGTTCTCTGCTTCCAGCTCTTCACAGCGGCTTGCTCGAGACTTGGCCTGTGCTGCCTGGCACATCACACCGTTGCATTAAAACTGCACCAAACTGGACCTATTGGAGACCCAGTCAGCTTCTGGTAAATCATGATTCCTGCAGCTATGGCCGTGCCAAGCAACACAGGGCCCCCGGATCTGTACAGAAACTCACGCAGACTTTTTACCCCCACAATGCAAAAAAATGCCTCTATGTACAGCACAACATATCGTTGTTCTGCACCAAAGGATGGCAACAAACTACAGACGACTTCAACAGTGATAACGACAATAATGAACATGTGCTGGTGGTGCCTACAATCCTCAGCGCAAGGAATTCTCAGGGATGCGAAGGTGCAGATGTCCACAGAAAAACTCTTCCTGCTTCAAGTCCACAACACATGCACAAGCTGGTCGGGATAAGAGAGTGAAGGAATGCCATCAAAGCAGCAAATCCTCACTATCCCGTGGGCATCTGCATGTGCAGCCCAATGTCTTATCTGGGTACTGGGGTGAGACAGAGGTATATCAAGGCGATATGCCATAATGATAGCACTGGCCAGCACCATTCCGGAACTCCGTATCTGTTCACTGCACTTTTGAGTTTTACGTCCCTACTAAACACAACAGAGACAAGAAGGGAGTTCGATAAAGGTTTGGATGCAACGGCCCAGAGTTGCAAAAGCGCCGCGCTGGAGCCATCGCCCGGCTTCTGGCCCTGCGTTGCCTTGGTCACCTGCGCCGAGAGCTTGCGGTCGCCCTGCCCCTTGGGTCTGGAGTCCCCCGACCTCGCTGAGCCCGTGGATTTCAGGTCGCCCATAGAAAAGCCCTTCGACACACGCGGGCCTGGGTGCGGCGCCCAGCGTGGGCCCTGCCCCGACTCCACAGTTGGTCTCTGACAGGCTGCCCATCGACCACATAAGGCATGACCCCCCGCAGTCGCCGGTGGACAGCGTCTGGCTGTCGTAGGCGCTGTGCGTCTGCGCCTTGAACACGGATACCGGTGTGGCTCTCGAACACCGACGCCAGGGGGGCTCTCCCTGGTGACCTCACTGCGGGAGATCTCACATGACAGCACCTCCACATCGGGGTGCAGGTCCACGCCGCCGCGCGGCCCAGCTCGATGGGATCTTTGAAAGAGAACCATGCGTGTGGCTGCTAGCGGAGCGGGGTCCGCGTAGAAGGTGTCAGGTCCAGGGTATACATGTTGAATGCGTCCGCCGACACCTCCTGCATCATCACACCCGCCACTCCGCCCTCAGGACATTCCAGCAGCCAATCCCGGCGGCTTGCGTCCCGGCGATCGCCCGACCCTGCTAAGACACCCAGTCGCCCCTTGCCTGTCACACAATCCGCCCCAGCCCTCTCGCAATTGCTGAAACCTACCTTCGCCCTCTATGACGCGGATCCCTTAACAGCACTCCGCCCTCAGGGCATTCCAGCAGCCAATCCCGGCGGCTTGCGTCCCAGCGATCGCCCGACCCTGCTACGACACCCAGTCGCCCCTTGCCCTTCACACAATCCGCCCCAGCCCTCTCGCAATTGATGAAACCTACCTTCGCCCTCTATGACGCGGATCCCTTAACAACAGCGCCGCGTCCGCCAGGCAGCAGCAAAGTCGCCACTGCAGACCATGCCGCTCTCCTTGCGCGCCCCCATCTCCGATTTGGAGCGAAGGGCAGCCGGGGAGCCTGGTTGGGGTGGCGGCACGCGTCGGGGTGCTGATGGCGGCCGACGGGCGCCGGGGGTGCCGATGCATGCCGATGCATGAAATAAGGGATGGTGAATGCGCAGGCAGGCACGGCTGCACAAGGGACATGGCGAATGAGAGCCCACAAATGCCCACGCGGGATCCCGGCTGCGTGGGCGGCGTGGGGGGAGCCCGATGAGCCCCGACGTGGGCGCACGTCGGGCGTTGGACACGCCGGCAGCGGCGGGGCGCGTGGGAGGCACGCGACGGGTAGCCACGCCGACCGACGTGGCAATCCCGATGCGCAGGCCACAGGCCGACACGGCGGGCGGCCGCCGAGGCGGGCCACGTCGGTCCCCGTCCAGGGGCCGGCGCCTGCCCATGGCATTTGCGAATGCCGATGCCAGCCGACGTCATGGGGCGGATGCCCATGCAACTCAACGCGGTCGACGTGGGCAATCCGACGATTCTGTAACACGAGTGCCAGAGCTCTTCTGTGCACCTGCGACTGGGCACAGGCTGGCCGAGCCATGCGGATTTGCATCGCCTTCCCTCGGGGAGCGGCCTGCCAGCAGGCGCGCAAGCCCAATTGAGCGAGGTGCAAAGTGCGGGATGCACGCTAGGGTGTGGGACATGAGGGTTGCTTCCGGGGGCCACAGGCCTGACCAACCGCCAGCAAGATGCGACCTCTTGAAGGACCAAGTCTGCTGACTTGTTGTCAACCGGCGGCGACGAAGGCGGTCCCCCAGCCCATCGAAAGCCTCACACTGTGCGGTGCACAGACTTGCTGGGATTCATTTGGCCGTGGCAACGTCCGTCGTGGCGCCCATTGGATCAACGGTGCGCATCATTGGAAGGGGTTGAGTGGTCAGCCGATGCGACTCCGAATTGTCGAGCCTCGCCACGTGGCGAGGTGCACCGCGACAGCGGCAAAGGCCGCTGTGGTTTACAGGACAACGGCGGTGAGCAATCGTGCAGCCCGGCCGCATCTGCATCTGTGGCCAAAGACGGAGGCGCGAGCCTCCGGGTCTTTGGTCTCCAACCGGTACCTGGGCACCTCCGCCATCAGGAGCAGCGTGGCCACAGCGCCGAAGATCGTGAGCGGCTGCCCGAGGCGTCGCAGTTGTTGTGGAATTACTTGGGGGTAGTACAGCTAGGTTTCTTGGGCCCAATTTAGTGGCCCTGGCTGTTCATTTATGGAGTATTCTGGGTGGTTGTGAGTTCCTTGGGACTGGTGGAGACATGCCGGTACATTTACTTTACATTCTGCCTTTGTACAGTACATTTTCTGGTGTGCTGATCACCCAATGTAGGGTGAGTCAGCTGCGCTGCGCGGGAGTGGCAAAACCGCACCTGTCTGACTTTCTGTAACTGCATTTGGACCCCAGCACCCGTGCTTGCCACCACCGAGCGCGAGGAGCCCATTCCGCCGGACCTTCGGGTCCTGTGCCGCACCCCGGCGATCCATCGGATCACAAGGGCCCACCACAGCGAGCAAGAGGGAAAGCGAGCGCCCCGAGAGGCCACACCGCGAGGTGTGAGAGGCTGCCCATCGGCAGCGATTGGGCGCCATCGGGAGGCACCCAGAACGGAATCGAACCACCCCATCAGGTGGTTTTGGAGCCGGCGACCAGGGGGAACGTGGACGCACGAAGCGGGAACGAGGAGAGTGGCCGTGAGAGGGGCAAGATCGGGCGGAGATCCGGCCCCGCGGATCCGGATTCGGGAGAGGCGGTCAACGTGGGATGCCGCGGTGAATCGCCGGTCGATTGTGGAGGCGCCGGCCCATGGGAAGGCAGCGCGAGCGAGTTCGATCGACGGGGAGCTGGAGGGACGCAGGCCCGCATCGTGGGAGTGAGCAGCGAGGCCAGTCGCGGGCGAGGCGAGCCGTGGAGTTGACAACAGCCAATCAGAGACAAGCAGCCCCGTCATGTGACAATCCCGGGCACGCAGGGGGAAGGCGCCCCATCACGTGACAATTCCGGGCAAGCGAGGGGGGGAAGCGCCCCGTCACGTGACAATCCGGAGGGAGCGGCAGTACTGACGCCTACCGGCAGTACTTTGGAGCAGCCAGAAGCCACCAGTACCGAGACCAGCGACCAATGAGGTTACTGCAAGGCTACAAGAGGGATTCCAGCCCAAGCCAGCAGTACTTTAAGACAACCTCAGTACTTGGTGACCAAGGCAGGGAAGCAGCTCAGTACTTAAGGGCTGCAGTACTACCACAAAGTACTACAAAGCTGCTCCACACCCAAGAAAGGTGGGTTGGCTGCTATTCCTGCATAGTGGTCGTGACATGCAGGGGAGACCTGTGTGGATCCGAGCGGGCCCCTACTAAGGGACTGTGTACCCGGCGCACGATCCCACTGAGCTAAGATCAGTGGTAGGTTTGAACGCCTAAGGTACCCGCCGGGAGCCGTGGCTGTCAGGCTCGTGTTGAAGCTACCGGTACCTAGGAGTTAGCAAAGTCATAGAAAGGGGCCAGCCTTCACCTGCTGTCACTGGAGGGGGGCCAGTGGCAGTGGGTGTGACCACAGGACTGTCGCGCTTCCCGGCTGGTAGGCGCTAGGAGCCGTCCCTAGTTCTCCCCCGCTCCAGGCAAGGAGCTGACCATGCACCAGCCTAGGAACTCGTGAGTTCCTAGTCTGTTGGTTGTATATGGGGGAGAACCGTGTCTGTTGGTCTACGCCTGCCCAGCGGCAGGTTGGAGGTTCCGGACACCTCTGACTACACCAGTTCAATCTACCCGATCAGTTCAGTCAGACCAGTTGACTACAACAGTCAGTTTTTATTATCCGTCTAGTTGTATACCAGTTGAGCATTCCATTCAGTTCCAGTACCTCTGCCTGATTATATCTACATAGGAGTTTTGTTGTTGTTTTGTCTGTGGCCATATGAGGAGTACTACTCGCCTGTCAGTGTCGGTGACCAGAGATGGCGGACCGGCAGGGACATGAGGGACCGACTAGCCCAGGAGCTCATGGCCATAACAACATGAGCATTTTATCAGGAGGGTCGGCCCATCCACCAGGGAGTACTTCAGCGGTTGCAGGGGAGAGCAGTGGGGCTCAGGATCTTGCATTGGTGCCACGGTCTATAGCATTGGAAACATGGCAGGAGGCAGTTGCACAGAGAGACCCTGCACAGGCGTTGCACGCAGAGGGATCTATGGAGCCCAGAGGGATTCCTGGAGCATTGGCAGCAGCGGGAGGTCTTGCCCAGACAGCCATGACTGCCATTCAGCAGCACAACACAGTAGTGGGACATCATGCGGCATGGCAGCCATGCAGGCAGTGCATCAGAGTGCGGTTGCAAGACAGGAGGCAGAGCATGCTGCATAGCAGAGTGCCTTGGCCGGGCAGCAGGCACAGCAGGCAGCTCAGCAGAGTGTTGCAGCTGAGCAGCAGGCGCATCAGGCTTCACAGACTAGTGCATTTGCTCTTCAGCAGACGAATGTACTGAGGCAGGATACAGCACAGGCAATGGGACAGGTTCATGTTGGGATGGAGAGGTTGCATTTGGATCATGCTGATTCAGCATGAGACTTTGAGTGTGGTGCAGCATTCAGAGGCACACAGCTCAAAGGCTATAAGGCATATTGAGCAGCTGCGTCAGGCGCGTGAGGAGGACCAACAACAGTTTCAGCAGAGAATGACTCAGATGGAGGAGGCTTTGAAAAAACAGATGGATGTCGCAAGAGGTGCAATGGAGTCGATCCAGTCATTGCGTGAGGAGCTGGATGCATCTCATCCTGATGCACGTAGCCTTCGTCAGCAGCTCGATGAGTCAAACTGGAAATTGTTACAAGTCTCAGAGCAGCAGTCAGCAGCTCATCAAGCACAGATGCAGAGCACTGCAGAGTTGACAGCCAGAGCTGACGAGTTACTGTGCCAGGCCAATGAATTGGCCGCCCGCTATGAGCAGATCCAGCAGCAACGATCATCAGGATAGCAGGCTAGTACTTCTGCATCAGTGCCGCCTATCAATATTCCATTGCAGTTTGGATCTATCCCAGATCTGCCTCAGATTACTCAGTCTATACCTAGAGTACCTATGCCAGAGAGAGTACCTATCGTGCCTATAGCACCGCCCATGCCAGATGAGGCATCTGTTATGCCAGCATCAGCACCCAGATCAGCACCGCCAGGAGCATGGTTATTTTCTTAGCCATTGATGCCATATGGCATGCCACAGGGGGCAATGTTCAACATCAGTATTAAACCACGAGAGCCACCTGTCTTTACTGGAGCCCGAGGCCAGGACATCACAGATTGGTTGCGCCTAGTGGATAATTATTTCGCTTTGGTGCAGCATCGTGAGGACCAAGCTATGGCCTATGTTATTCTACTTCTTTAGGGGAATGCATGGGCATGGTGGGACTCATAGTGCCTTTCTCGTGGTGGACATCGCCCAGACACATTGGCTGAATTGAAGATGCTGCTACGAGCACAGTTCGAGTTGCCAGTCAGAGAAAACAGGGCTCGAGCTGAATTGCTGAACGTTGGGCAGAAGGTTGAGGAGAATGCGAGCACTCACATGGCTCGTATGAAGATGCTGATGGCCAGGGTCCCAAACTTTGACACCAAGACTGCATTGCAGCAGTGGATCTTGGGATTGAGGCAGCCCTTCCAGCTAGAGGCTGCCAAGATACATCCCAAGACTTTGTCAGAGGCTGAGGCCCTTGTGTGTCGTCTGGAGGATGCCTTGGAGTTCTGCCGATCGTCAAGGTGAGATTCACGGCAGAAAACAGGTGGATCCGGCAAGGCAGATCAGCAGCAGCAGAAGCAGCAAAAGGGCAGAGGACAGACATCTGGTGGACAAAAGTAGGGACAGTCATCTGGATCGTCTGGTCAGAGTCAACAGCAGGATCAAAGCAAGATGTATTGGCGGAATCCACAGTCGACTTCAGCTCAGAGATCAGGTGGTGCAGGGCAATCTGGTCGCCAGTCCACTCCCCCACAGACTTCTGGCGTGACTTTCCATCCAAACGCCAAGAGGAATGATGGGTCTGGCCGTCGTGGACGTGGCAGGGGCAACCAGAGAAGGCCCAGGGTGGCGATGTTTGCCACCAGTGATGACTTGAGAGAGATGGCCGATCAGCTGGATCGGGAGGCTGCGCAACAGGCAGCCGGGTCAGACACCGATGATTCCCAGCATCAGTGGCAGGGAAACTAGCTGGCCCCCACTCTGGCCAGTCTAGGATGCATCGGTGGCTTGGGGGACAACTTGGTTAGAGAAGTTGTCACCCGTTTGTGATGGTCAGTGTCGGTCAGAGCAAGCGCCAACGGCGAAGGGGGAAGTGGAGGCGCAGGATGGAGAGACGTCGGTGCTGACGAAGACACCGCACTGCACCCGTTCAGGTCTCACAGGCTTGTGCAGTTGGAAAGGTTACACCTTCAAAGTCCATTCATCCGTGGAGAGGACCCCCAGTGAGCTGATTCAGAGGATTGAAACCGCACCAGCATCTGCTGCGAGCACCACAGACTCAAAGGCTAGTGTACAGGACCACTTGCTTCTTGTGGTTAAAGCAATGGTTAACGGCATACGTGTAGCCGCCTTGGTGGACAGCGGAGTGGGTCGTTCTTTTGTTAACGACCAGCTGCGACTCCGCTCACCACTCAGATTTATTGGAGCATATTCGTCATTGGAGTTGGCGAATGGGGAGACTGTAGTCTCCACTGGTATAGCTCCAGATATGCTGCTATGCATCGGGACCTTGCAGAGCCGCATTTCTCTGATGGCAATCCCCATGCTGGAGGGGTTGGATGTCATCTTGGGTCGTGATTGGCTGGACCAGATGAACCCCTTGGTGAACTGGCGCAGCAATTCCATGGTACTACGCAGTGGTGATCGGTTGGAGGTGGTACCTAGATTGAAGCAAGAGACAATGCGCAACTGCCAGATCATTGATAGAGGTCTACCCGGTCTTCAGCACAATTTTTCCTATCTCAGAGAGCAGTCAGCTGCGCAACCTTCAGCTAACTGGGAGCGTCAGTACGCCAGGCTCAGTTCTCCATAGTTCTGGTCGTATGAGCCTTCGGCAGGTGCATGGGGTCATCAGGACACACCGCTGTCAGTGTCCTATCATTTAGCGCCGAGGACGGCTGATGTTCCCCAGGGGGGAGTAGCGGCTGCACAGAATCCAGAGGACGAACATCCCCAACCTTCCAAAACTTCTGGGAGCAGACAGACGAGAGCAAGAAAGATATTGGCAAATGCGTGAGACAGCCTGTCAGAACCAAGTTGGACTTCATGACGATGTGACAGGTAGCCAGAAGGGCCAACAAAACAGATGAGCCCATGTTCTTGTGTGTTCTGCAAACCAATTCACTGCCGGATCAGGGGAAAAAGAGGAAACAGGCCAAGGCGGGAGCAGCCAAGGGCAGAACAGAGGGCGAGAAGCGCCGGACTTCAAAAGAGTCCGGCCCCGTCACGAAAGAGATACCAATGGAAGAAGTGATATGGACCAAAGTGGCAGAGGCAGATCCAGCCGTCAGGAAAAAGCTGCAGCAGACTTTAGCAGAGTACAAGGACATATTCCCTGACCAGCTACCACATGGGCCACCGTCCAAAAGAGTTGTTGATCATGAGATAGAGACCGTTCCAGGCTCAGCACCACCGCATAAGAATCCGTACAGGCTGAGCAGTGCTGAACTGGATGAGATGAGGAGACAGATCGACACACTCCTGGAGCAGGGCTGGATCAGACCGAGTTCGAGTCCGTACGGGGCGCCCATCCTCTTCATCCCGAAGAAGGATGGAAAATGGTGAATGTGTATTGACTACCGCGCCCTGAATAAAATCACAGTGAAAAACAGGTATCCTCTTCCGAAGGTGGACGAATTGATGGATCGACTTCACGGGGCAAAATACTTCACCAAGATCGACCTCGCCTCAGGGTATCATCAGATCAGAGTGCGAGAGTCAGATATCCACAAGACAGGCCTTCGTGAGTCGATACGGATCATTCGAATACCTTGTGATGCCCTTCGGTTTATGCAACGCTCCAGCTACATTTCAGCGTGTTATGAACACAATTCTTCGCGATGGCCTGGATCAATTTGTTTTGGTGTTCCTCGATGATATCTTGATCTACAGCCGGACTTTGGAGGAGCACCTGAAACACATCCGAGCAGTTTTGGATCGTCTTCAGTCGGAGAAGTTGTATGGACATCTACCGAAATGCGATTTCTTCATAACTGAGGTCGAGTACCTTGGATTGGATGTGGGGGCTGAGGGAATAAAGCCATTATTATCCAAGGTTGAAGCAATTTTGAATTGGCCTACTCCAGAAGGTGTCACAGATGTCAGATCATTCCTTAGGCTGACGAATTTCTACAAGAAATTTATAAGGAGGTTCAGTGAAATTGCAGCCCCGATGACAGACCTCACCAAGAAAAACGTGAAGTGGCAGTAGACGGATAAAGAGGAACAGGCTTTCAATAGGTTGAAGACTGCGATGGTCACAGCACCCGTTCTCCAGTTACCAGACGTTGACTGGGAATTCACAGTGATAACTGATGCATTTGAAGTATCAGTTGGAGCCATTCTACAGCAGGATTTTGGCAATGGACTGCAGCCCATCTGCTATGAGAGCCGAAAGATGAATCCTGCAGAGACCCAGTACAGTGCATACGAACGAGAGCTGTTGGGCATCATTTGGGCAGTCGGAAAATGGAGACACTACCTGGCCTGTAACCACTTCACGATCAAGACAGACCACGACACTCTCAAGAATCTACCAAATTAGCCCTCAGTAAACAGAAGGGTGTGGAAGTGGGTTCAAATCTTGCAGGGGTATGATTGTGACATTGTCCACATACCGGGCAAAACCAACCCCGCAGATTTTCTGTCCTGCCGCAGTATCAGAGATATCAGGAGTGTGGTGTAAAGCACAGGGGGTAGTGTGTTTCTTTGGTTATGGGTATCTGGCAAGTATAATAAACATTCATGGACCATCTCATCCTTTGGTAGAGATTACTAGGAACCCATAGGTTCTTATATCATACCATTCGGGTTAACGGTAGTGGAGATATAGCTATTAGAAGTTACAGTACTTAAGGTACCCTCTGCACTGTATTGGGGGATGAGATAGTATCGATACGTTGACTTTGTCCGCATTGTCACGTGATGCGGGGCACGCCAAAGGGTGGCCCCGATGCCCGACTTGTTGTAACTCTTGCTGACCACTTGCCTCCGCGCGGCTGCACCCGCAGGCCGCACCGGCGTCGCGCACCCACTGCGCGCACTGCCGCCCCGCGCCCGGCCGATCGCAGGACTGGGCCCACACTGCGCACCCCGAAGGAGCGAGCGCCCCGGACCGCCCGCCGGTCATCCGGCAGAGGAGGCCATTCCGGCCACATTGGGCGCCGCGGCGGGCACATCGCCCGCAAATCGAGCCGAAAACCACGCCAAGGAGCATGGTGGATGTGCGGGCACAGGAGGAGTCGTTGGTCCAGAGATTGAGGCTGGGTGAGGGTGATCAGACAGATGAGGCCATACAGAAAAAGTTGGATGAGGTGTTTAAACGATCCAACTTGGAGGGGGATACGGAGGGGATTCAGTCATCAGTTGATTCTTCACATTCTTTATTCATCACTCGTACAAGGGTAACTCTGGATTCAGCTTTGAGAGAGGACATCAAAAGGGGGTATCAGATAGACACCAGGTGGGATGACATCATTACTCAGCTACAGTTGTCTCAAGAACATACCATCAGAGTTAGCAATAGTGTATACCGGAAGAACCATGGACTATTGCAGATTCAGTCGCATAACGAGGACAAGGACATTCAGCGCTGGCGATTGGTGATACCAGATGTTTCAGAGATTAAGAGGAAGATTATGGAGGAACTTCATGTGGTACCTTACTCTGGACACCTGGGATATCACAAGACGCTCAAGAAAGTACAGCAGAGTTTCTACTGGCCAGACCATACAGTGGATATCAGAGACTTCGTTTTGGGATGCCAGATCTGCCAGATGGAAAAGAGTGTCCACAGATTACCAGCTGGGTTGCTACAGCCCTTGGAGCTTCCTGAGGAGAAATGGGCTGACGTCAGTATGGATTTCATCATGGGGTTACCATCCTGTGAGCAGGGCAACGATGGAATTCTTACAATGGTGGACCGTGCTACCAAAATGGTGCACTTGATCCCAGTTAAGCAGACCATCACGGCTGCAGATACAACAAGGATTTACTGGGATCAGGTTGGAAAACTTCACGGGATACCACGTTCCATCGTCTCAGACAGAAACCCCAGATTTGTGTCCAAATTCTGGCGTGAGTTCTGGAGAATTATGGGGAGCAAGCTCAGAATGTCCACATCTCATTACCCACAGACAGATGGATTGATTGAGGTGATGAACAGGGTGGTGGAGATGGTCCTCAGGTGCACAATTCATGAGTCTTCCGAAGCAACACATTGGGAGAAGAATTTATCCACTGTGAAATTTGTCATGAACCACAGTGTGTCACCGTCCACAGGGTATACCCCATTCTACCTGAACTATGGGTATGACCCTTGTACTCCGTTGGACCTCATTCGGGACAGTGATACTACCAGGATCGAGGGTGTCAATGTGTTTGAGTCCCGGATGTAGAAGACTTTTCAGCGGGCTATGCAGTATGTACAACGGGCTCAACAGCGGCAGAAGGTACAGGCCGACCAGCGGCGCAGAGAGCAGTTGTTTCATCCTGGAGACCAGGTGCTATTGAGTACATAACATCTTTCGCTCAAGAATGCACCAATCCGCAAGCTCAGAAAAAGGTTCATTGGGCCATTCTTCGTCATCCGCCAAGTCGGCAAGGTGGCCTATGAACTTGAGTTACCAGAGTCTTGGAGGATCCACAAAGTCTTCCACACGAGCTTGCTGCGCCCATTCAGGGTCTCAGGATGGACACCATCAAATGCAGTTGCTGGATCAGATGAAATTGAGCCTGAAGATGATCAGCCCTATGACGTGGAAAAGCTTCTGAGGTGGCGCTGGATAGGACCCAGTCACAAGAAGGTCCAGGAATTTTTGGTACTCTGGACAGGATGGTCCATCGATAACGCTTCTTGGGTGCCTGAGGGGAACTTCGACTATCCCAGCGAATTGAAGAAAATGATCGCCTGTGGCAAACCCATTGAAGATCAAAAATAGGTCTACAATTGGGTAGCAGTAGTGGAACCGGTTTATGGGGACTAGTTTTCGAGGGCGAAAACTCCCCCAGGAGGGAGTATTATTGTGGAATTACTTGGGGGTAGTTACAGCCAGGTTTTTTGGGGCCAATTTAGTGGCATTTAGTGCCAATATTGTGCATTTATGGAGTATTCTGGGTGGTTGTGAGTTCCTTGGGACTGGTGGAGACATGCCGGTACATTACTTTACATTCTGCCTTTGTACATCACATTTTCTGGTGTGCTGACCACCCAATATAGGGTGAGTCAGCTGCGCTGCGCGGGAGTGGCAAAACCGCGCCTGTCTGACTCTGTAACTGCATTTGGACTCCAGCACCCGCGCTTGCCGCCACCGAGCGCAAGGAGTCTATTCCGCCGGACCTTCGGGTCCTGTGCCGCACCCCGGCGATCCATCGGATCACAAGGGCCCACCACAACGAGCGAGAGGGGAAGCGAGCGCCCTGAAAGGCCACACCGCGAGGTGTGAGAGGCTGCCCATCGGCAGCGATTGGGCACCGTCAGGAGGCACCCAGAACGGAATCGAACCACCCCATCAGCAGTTTTCCCTTCGCGGCAATGAAGCACGCCGGAACTGCCACGGCCGTTTTGAAGACGAGTGCCCAGACGGCGGGGGAGATGTCGTTGCAGTCGCCTGTTTTCAGGACGGCCGCTCCGACGGCGATCAGCCATCCCGCGGCAAAAAGGCATCACGTGAGGACGTGGCCCGCAAGCTGGATGGCCTGTTTCTTGGATGCGAAGCTCATAAGCTAATTAGTTTGAGGTGGATTTTGTGGCCGCATTGCCATTGACGCAATGCTGAGCAACCCTTCAGCAAATGCCCACATGTTAGCGTTTACATCTGTTGATGTGTACACACATCAACACATTAACGCCGGCGTACATGCCAATGTTGCACTAGAACTGATATGCTGACCTTGCTGTAATTCGGCGTTGCATCGATGACAGTGCACAGTGTTGAAGGACTCTATTTGTGATTGCCATTTTAAGGCCAGTAGGTCACGGTCCCCTTGAGACACAACTCCTTTGAGACAAAAAAGTTTTACACAATGTTTTTCAAAACACCACTACCATCACAATGACCGTTCCCTCAATCAACCCTGGGTGGACATTCACCAATACCCTTGCTCCTCTTGTCCACACTACAAAGTCATCAAAATACCATAGACAACCCGCTGACATTCACTCCCCAATAGAAATGTCCTCCGTACAACTCCTCTGTACTTCACAGTCCGATGGAAACTCCTCTCTAGTGCTATACCCTTCTTCCAAATCACTGGATGGGGACTTTTCTGCCCGGTCCTTCCCCCTTGCTGATGCCACTGCCCAATCGACCTGCCCCTTTTGCAGATTTTCCGTTAGCTCTTGACGTATTAAATCGCCCACTTCTTGAAACAAACGTTGGCAGTCCGCCCAATGCGCTGCCAAAAAGGACTGGACTTCCAAAGGCAAATGGCGAGCCTCCGGAACGGAAAGAACGTGCAGTGGAAGGTCTCTCTACTCTACCCAAATATGCTCAGTCGCAGTCCTTTTTGCGAATGGAAAACCTTCGGAGGAATTAGCGTTTTCCTCGTCTTCCCTTTGTTTTTTTACAACTTCTCGGCCGTTTGACGGCTGATTGGTGAATGGCGACGAATATTCTTTGAGTTCACTGTCTTGGGGTCTTGACGGACTTACAGGATTTTACTAATTTCAAACGTCAACTTCAACGATAGCTCAATGGACATTCACACTCGATTCCGCTTTGATTGATACCAATGCCTCACTGTCCAATACTTTATATTGACAGTTCTGATCAGAAATCACACTTCCAACACTCCAATGCACAAGAGACACACACACACACAACCAACTCTTCCGCTTCAATCAGCTCTTAAATCATTAAAACAACACAATTACAACAACCCCACAGTTATCAATGTCTTGTCCATTCAGATTCAACATAACACACTTGGTACTAGTCACTCCCTTTCCACTTGCCGGCCAAATAACCCCAATCTGTCCGCTCTCAGCGTCTCCCCCTCCTCGATCCTGTCCAATCCTGACCGACAGCTTTTTGGGTCAGGCTACAGGTCGCTCAATCCGTCGCTTTCCATCTTGGGCTGGAGGCGCTGGGCGATTGGGAGGCTTGGGGGTAGAGTGCTGTCCAAATGGCACCACCCGCCAGTTTATATGCTCCAGCGGCTGGTCACAACGCGAACCCCCTTTGCCATCGCCTCATGACACTTCCCACTGCGAATTTCACTCCAATTCGCAGTGCACAACGAGTTTTCCAGCCGCTCGGCTAGTTTACATGCCTCACCACTTTATTTGATAATGATTATCATCCGTTTACTTCATCACAACCTAGTAACCCCTTCGCCCCTTCGCACAATACACCTTCCCATTTCCAACGCTTTTTCCCATATGATAAGACCTTATCTCATGGTTTAGAGCGTTTAGTTCAGGCAACCGTCGTCACAGTTCGGCTGCCTAAGTACTACCACCTAACCATATTCAAATTCTCCCCAAATCCCCTACAAATACCCCCTCCGGTACTCAAGACCGGTTTGTTTTTCACTTTCTAATGGCAGTCTAACAAAACGGTCTATGGGGTCAGGAGGACCAAATCCATATACCCACACTTGTTGGTCTTCATCATACAAGAGAAAACCTCCGTTGGCACCAAGGCCAACGTATCATCCAGCCAAGAAACGCGTGGTGGAGCGCCTCCAACGTTTTTGTTCGATTACGTTCTATGCTCCACGGCCTATTCTAACATCATTGACTATCCTTGCCCCTGTGAAGTTTTCGACTTCGCCCATCGCTCTCCGCGGGACGCGCCCGCTCTCGAGCACGGCCCTGCCGCGCTCAACGAGGCGCCGCTGAAGTGAGTCCAATTCCGGTCGCGGCACATCGCGCCAATCCTCCGAATGGCCAGCCCCAACGTCGGTCTCCCCTTTGGGGAGATTTTCCAGGGCCACCCGTGCAGCCAAGGCGGCATCGGCCGCATCCGACTGTTGCAAACGGGCGCCCTCCTCCCGGAGCTCCTCGCAAAGCTCCTCAATCGCACTTTCCGAAATAGCCTGGGTGATCGGTGACGAACGGCCAACATCCTCCGGACTCTCCATTCCCCTCCAGCCATCCAATGTACTGCGCTCTAGCAAGCCAAGAACGACGTCGAGCTTGCCTTCGAGTCGCCGCAAGGTCGACTCGTTCTGCGCCATGCGGCGTGCCAATTCCGCCACATCCGCCGTAGGAATCGCCCCATCGAGCCGCACGGGGGCCCCCTTCATTCCCGCTTCCTCGGCAAGGATCGCATCAACCTCCAGGGTCCGTCCAATCCGGCCGCCACGTTGGGCCATAGCTGCAGCTTGTACTCGCCGGCTTGTGCGCTCACTCGCGAACTCTCAAAGGCCGTCGGCGTCCACCCTATCAGGTCGCGCGCGCAATGGGGGCAGCACGGCGCAGGCAGCTGACTGCCCGCCGGATGTAGCGCCCCATTCTCCGCGTAAATGCAATACATTTAACGGTATACATTTGGTATCGTGCGGCTGCCACTGAACAGCGTTCCATCAGTAATATTCCCTGACATTTGACCTTTTTGTTGGACCCTTGGTGATGTTGTATCATGTTCATTCAGTTTGAAAGCAAGTGGCATGTCCCAACACCTTAATCTTCAATCTTTCCTTTGATTGTGTCTTTTCCGGGAACTTTAACAACAGACAATGCTACGTAAATTTCTACCCAGTTGCGCAGTATGTACAACAACGGAGTGAATCAGTTGGTTGAATCCCTCTTGCAAGAGGGACGGGCTTCAGCAACGAATGGGGACAACCACGGCATCGGCCAATAGTTAAGTCTGGCATTGGGAGTAGGACCTGAGGAACTATGAGGGAGTGTACGTGGGTGGTCTGGGTTCTAGTTGGTAGCTGTACCGAGCTAGCGTGGGCCACGGGATCAGTGACTTGGCAAGGGGATATCCCCCCTCGACCAGACAGGCAGCCCGTCAGATCGTGAAAATGGCCTGTACGAGCATTCTGAACAGTCATCGATCAACCGTGACAGCAGTGAGCTAAGAATAACGCTCATGACATATGCAAGTGTGAGTGCAGTTCTCGAGTAAGAGAGCGTCTCAACCCGTGTGGCCTACAGTGAAAGCCTCCCATGCCCTCTATGTCATCGCAGCCCAAAGGCCCTGGAAATATTGCAGCCGCGCAAGTGCGATTTCGGATCGCCTTCAACATTACCATTTCTCAACATAGTATGTGGATAGTATGATATTGTCATCAGTTCATCTGCCGATGCACCAGTCCACCAAAGTGCCAGGGTTGCGTGTAATGTTGGAACATACACAAAAAGGAATCTTTATGTGTGTCAGAATTTGCGATTTGTGTTCCTGCGCTGGACAATTGGTTTGGCCTCCACTACTGGAATATGCCAGGGCTCGGTCAATGTTTATCAAACATTGTTGGAGAAGAAAGTTTTGTGCTAACTGCCAGCAATTCAGCCACATGAAAACCGATGACACCCCAGCCTTCGACTCGAGTTCCCCACAGCTGCATCTCGCACAGATGCATGGCAGGCGCCAAGTGCAATTGGCAATTGCGCAATTGCTGACATGCTGTCTCCAAAGCTGAGTCATCGGTACGCCGATGACAGTGCACCGGTAAATATATCGCAATATATAGCAGTGCGCAAGGCGATTGGCAACCTGGCTCATTGGCGCGCCATGCACTTCGTCAGGTGCCAATATGTCGTCAACTACAACAGTACCCTTGAGCACGGTACCCCACAAAGCGTGACGAGTGGGTAGCAATGTACCTCCTATGCCTTGCCCCATACATACTGTCCACAAAATGATAGGAAAGACAACTGTTATGCAGGCCACCTTGGACTGTCCACATTGTTCATAGTCGCAAATTTAGACTCTTGGCGACATCAATTAATAAAAGACTTGAATGATTGAGAAGAATTCGTTTTGAAATCCAAGCCATGCTGGACCCGTTTTGATGCTGTCGGTATACGAGGATTGGAGCCCTGCCTATCGGAAAGTTATCAGGCGAGAGTCTATGGCCCATGGCTGCATTTTTTCCCTCTACACCTTTAGAGTTGAAGGTCAATCACCCAGCAACCAGTTTGGTTGAATCCTGAAGGGCATCGATGCCTGCGAGGGATAGAACACGCAAGGGACACATTTTCA
The DNA here is from genome assembly GCA_905146915.1 of Ostreobium quekettii. Taxonomy (NCBI): domain Eukaryota; kingdom Viridiplantae; phylum Chlorophyta; class Ulvophyceae; order Bryopsidales; family Ostreobiaceae; genus Ostreobium; species Ostreobium quekettii. Next base: position 21,995 of record CAJHUC010003102.1, on the reverse strand, counting down.
CCCAATTGCAGGGTCACGTCCCAAGAGGGTGATGCAATGTGCCAGGACAGTGCCCATCGTAATCAGTCTTGATTGCTGCAATAGATTTCCATGACCTCTTGCTGGCATTTTAAACATCGAAGCACAATTTATACCTTCTTGGTGCCTAGGCACGGACAAAACGCACCAGCATCGTAATGTTCATCCTTTCAGAAGCTGTCATCGTAACTGGCAGGGCAACACTGGGGATATGGCATGTACGAATCGCCAGCATCGTCTGAAGGCTAAGCCCATACCAGCGACAATGACAGCGGACATGGGCCTTAGCAATAGCCTATGGGGCACTCTTCACTGACTGAGTGAATCTTAAACACAGTGAATCAGTGCCAAAAATCATGCACAGCACAAACAATGCTAAAACGGCGATTTCAGACGAGCTTATTTGCATCACAATAATACAACCCAAACGGCATCCCTTTGTTGGTCCAAAAATCACAGCCTCAGTGGCCAACATGTCGCTGTTTTTTTGGCAAGTCTGTGTTCATTCCATGCTGGGTTGTATGCCATAATGTCATGTGGAACAGTAACCCTTGCCGTACCCCACAAGCTGCAAGGGCAGTGCTCTGCCACATTCCGTCTGACACCATCAAACAATTTATCATATCATATGCATCACCCTGACGCAGCCATTCTCAAAGCCACTGACCACCACCGTGTCGCAGGCGTCCAGGCAGGTAACAGGGACGTATTCACCACCAAATGGCCTCAAAAGGCAATCGCCAAGAGTCCTGCAATGCAGCTGAAACAGATGATAAAGATAAACCTACAGAGGATGGCCCACTTATATAATTGTCTCTGCAGCCAGTTGTGTTTGGGTTTTTATAATACATATACTTTTTACTTATGAATGACTGCAACAACATGTGCGTATGATAGATGAACAAAATATGCGTTGTCTGGAAGGCACCTACATGACCTGCCCAGTGCCGCAAGAACTGTTGATCTTACATCACCTCTGTTTCACTCCAGGAATCAGGTGGATACAAGAAATCATATTGTTCCAAAGCTGCTATGAAAGAAATGGACAGAGAAGGCAGCCACCCGCACACAGCGCATTCCAACAAATGGGTATGAGACAGGTTGCAGAACTTCTCATGGTTCACACCTCCAATGAAACAATCACTCTCCAATCCACCTATTACATGGGGATGAGCACCAGACAAATGGCAGCTTCGAACTGCTGCCATTGTCCTACTTCGCAGGCAGAAGAATCACATGCTGCCACTGCTGCAAACGCAATTTTTCACACCTACATCGCCTGGCTATCCACAGCAACAAAGACTGGCTGTCTGTTAGGTTTGTAGTGAGGGAAACCGAGAACAAATGTATGCTGGGACATGTTGTTGACACCATTCCCAACACCAGCCCACAGCATGGGCACAGGCGGTGGATGGCTGCAGTGGGAGTACAGGCTTGAGTGGGAGGCATGATGCCTCAGACTGTTGCAAATCGCTACAATCTGATTTGCAATAATGGGCACACCCCAGCTTCTCAAAGTCCAAAATGCCCTCACTTCAGTCTGCCAAGCCTCTCTGCCTTGATCAAACCACCTTGCCATGTTGCCACCAGCATGCCCTGTCCACACCCAAGGCCTGTTAAGAGGCTAGTGCCACAAACACAGACACATATATGCAAACAGCATGTGCCGCACCAGGCACAGGACAAAACACCTGCCAGTGGGTCTTCTACTCTGCCTAAGTGGGTTCTGCATCAGATGTATACACAAATACCAGCAAATAAGCATACCTATCTATTTCTTCACTTCCCTACATGCAGTTACTAATGCGCCTCACCTTGGGAGATGTTCCTAGGGCCTTGAGTCCCGTGACGCTGACATCCGTCTGACCGCCATACTGCTCTGGCAGCTGCATCGCTAGCGTTGCCACCGGGTCCTGCTCTTCTGGCGCATTGTCCTTTCCTGTAGTGTCAGGGGGCACACCACAAAAGTGCAGCCACAGTGCAGCAATATAGACTTGGCAGATTGTGGTCACCTGGTTTTCTGAATCTGCTGGATTAACAGAGGGTATATAATACTGCCTCCGTTTCATTAGTCAGGTCCGATCTCAACTTCTTACTAGACCTTGGCAAGCTCAACTCAATCAATGAATCTGCCACCATATTTGGGTTATTTGGTTGATTTTAGCTTGATGTGGATCTTTCTATGTTAGCCACCACCACACAACATGGCATTTGACAACCTTTTCAATAACATCCCTGTTCAATTCCATGCAGGCCCCCAATTCCACGCGTTGTTGCATTGGCCATATTCCTGCATGTCCCAACCCAATGCACCAAAATTCATTCCGAACCTTGTTGTAGACAACACGTAGGTACTATTACACCCTTTTCACATATTTTTACCATTTCTATCACACTTTTTGGGATCATCTCTTCCAGTATGCTGAATCGTGCTGCCGACATTCTTGATTACAACAATTGGCTGTGTTTGCTTCAATCTCGGGCGTTTTCTAGGTTGATGCAAGTATGTGCGGTCTTCAAAACCTTGGCACATCTGAAGGATAGATGATCTTGCAATGATCAAGGTGTCTCTTGGCCTTCCACCATCACTTGCACACAGTTGTTGTTATTGCCACAAATTTTGCAGCGAACTGGAATCCTTTTCCTTGCAGATTCTGTTTGGCATCAAGGCGAATCTTCAGTGGGCATTAAACCACCGAAGCATACATCTCTCCTTGTGATAGCTCAGATGAATCCAGCTCTTGTTAAGGGCGAGGAAAACATGTTGTATCCCATCCATTGCTCAGAAAAAATGGAAAATCGTGTTTCTTGACATATCACAAGAACAGCAGCATCATTTGGAACGTTTGAGGGCTCTACGAATAGCTCTTGATATGGCGCTTCGAAGTTGTTTCGGTCAATTTTTCTGACGCACACGTTTTGACCTCCGTTTGGGCAAAGTTGTGATCGGACACGACTTATGAAACAGAGGTAGTATAACTTAGGAATGTCAACATGTTCGAGATACAGTCAACTGCTTTAAGTAATGACTATGTGCATCGTTAAATAAACTGCTTACAGGTACACCAGGTATCGCCACATATGATTAAGTAATATTTTGACACACATTAACCAGGGGATAATTCAGACACTCCATCTGTCAGCATTCTTGTTTGCAAATGTGCCACTGATGTGGCCTTTCCAGTCCAGGTAGTTGCACATCTGCCTTGTACTTGGTTATGGCCAGCACATGTTAAATCAGGACAGCATGCAGAAGGCCAAAGCATAGAATACTGCGCTTTGTCCCCAAAGCAGATAAACAAACGTCCAGTAATTTGTCAGGGCAAGCAGAGGTCAACATGATCAGAGGTCAGCACAACCTGCACCAAAATGGATGCCCATCTATCTGATAGACCATCCCACCTGCCAGTGCCCACTCCCTAATGGTGCCATCGTCGCCTCCGGACACCAGTCGGTCTTTGCCAACTGCCAGTGCATAAACCTCCCCCGTGTGGCCCAACAGGGAGGTCAGCCACTCGCCTATGCATGCACACCAAGCAGTCCAATGCAGTCCAATTCCTGTGATTTGCGGTTTACCAACATCATGTGACAAACAATATCCCTTGCACCCTGCAAGTGACAGCTGCTGGTGCAACAGCTTGCAAATGTCAGTGTGTCATCTTTCCAGGTCACCATTCAATGTGGTCATCTGATGTTCCACTGTGCATATCAATCTGGCTTTATTCAATCAGACAAGCAGATCCAATCAATCATACATTTGGTCCAATTCAACACAGATGCTTACAAGATATGCAGGAAGTTATCAATATGTAGCATGAAGCAAAATCATGTAAGATGGACAGTTTTCAATTGTCCTAGCCAGCAAAACATTGAACACATGACATGGTGCATAGCAACCTTTAGGTAAATGTCCGGCTGGATTGGTAGTTGGAGACAAAACAACAAGCACATGTGTTCAACCAGACACGCATACAAGATATCAGCTAAGTACAAACACATCTAACAAGGCATAAATTAATTTCAATCAAACAGTGAGACTGAGGCTTTGGAGGAAAATAGCATGCAACCTTGCAAGTTAAGGGGGCCACCTGTCTGCAGGTCATAGCGGTTAATGTGAGCATCCCCCGCCCCACTATAGAGAACCCCTCTGCCGGCATCGGCTGCAACACAGTACACGGTTCCTGAATGGCCCTCGTACGAGTTCACAGGGCCCCTCAAATTGCGGACGTCCCATCGGTGCGCACACTCGTCAGCACCACCTGCATGTGCCAAACATCGCCACAGTACACTATCATTTCAGTCTGATGCAATCTTGCATTGGAAGGAACATGCCCACCACTAGCACCACACTCTTGCTTTTCTGTAGCTTCCCGGCAAGATGCAAAGCTGGAAACAAGGATATACTATTACAGTGTCAACCTGGCACAAAGTGTGTTTGAAGTTGACCAACTTGTGCAGTCTCAACTGTGTTTTTGAAGTATTTTCCCAGATGTTAATTGAATGGGTAAGTTGGTATAAGGAACATAGTGCGCTGCCCCTATTTACTTCTGTTATGGTTAAATGCAAATATTGAATGTTGCTCATTCTCCCTGTTTGTTTCTAAATGCCACGCAAAGTTTGGAAAAGATGAATGGCCAACACTACACGATCAGCCAACCATTTGCTAACTTTCTTTCCACATGAAGTACCAATATGGCCACACCATTGGCAGTGCTATGAACACGAGGCAGGAGGTTGCCACTCAAGCTCTTTCAAGAGCTTTGCTGTAATCCAGCAAGTTCGCGGCGCTGGCAACTCCATGCATCACAAGACAGGATGCAAGCACCACATCTGCTGAATTGAATCACATCGAGTCCAGAAACTAACAATCACCCTGCTTTCAATGACGATCATGATCCCAAGTGCTTTCTGAAGTCTGAAAGTTGGTACAGGTGTTCGACTTGCCTCCTATCAACGACCTGTCAGCACTTGCTGTTGACCACATGTTGCTATGCACGCCAGCGCGTAGACTTCGTCGGCATGTGCCTCTACCGCCCAGGCTGCATTCCCCTTCAAGTATCCAATCATCCTGGGGTCCCAGGCTTTCAGCATCTTGTCACTTCCAGCCGTGCATATCACACCATGGGGCTCAGTGCTCGATGCCTCCACACCACAACCTGCACAACACAGCAGTGGCAATGGCAGATGCAAGATGCACCTGATTGACTGCTAGCTATGTATCGTTTCCTGTTCTGTCTTGTCATTTAACGTTCAATATATCAAATGCAATACCCAACAGGAGCTGGCACTCATACGGACAGTACATACATTTTGCGCAAAGTGCAACCAAGTGCCGAAAGGATAATGAAATACAGAAAGGACGGCAATGCAGCTGGGCAAATAGCACAAGAAGGAATCACAACATGCGTGGGTTTTCTGGATGTAACTTGAACGTCGACAGAAGCAAATCTGCCTGAACCATCAATATATTGGACGATCGAATGAATGGCACAGCCGCACCCACCATCTCATTGGACAAATTGGCAAAACGTTTGGAACAAACGTTGTGCATGGAATCTTGTACACTGTTGCCTTTCATACACAAGGGCTGCGTTTCTTGGCTTTCTATAAAATGACGTCAAACAACACCAAAAGCAAAACAAAATGTAGTAAGCACAGCCAAGGTACATTTTGTTGTTCAACATGCTGGTTTAAAAAACACACCACAACAGAGGACAGACACTGTTGATCCTGGCCTTGTCAATGATATCATAACCAGTTCTTTGGCACCCAAATCGCTTATTGGGGCTGCAAGGGCTGTGACGGGCTACGCTTTGTTCAATGAAGTAGATAAAGAGTTTCGAACAGGGCTGGTGGGCGACTTTCTCAACTGCACACAGTTTGCACGAACTCAGACAACTGCCACACAACACAGCAGCAATGTTGCCCCAGAACAGGCAGGGGGATTGAAAATGTGTATTAATTGGGAGATCTGCCGGCAGGGGTCAGATATATAAGACTCTTCTATGTTCATGTTTCATGCAATGAGTTGACAACAAGAACAGTGAAGCAACACATTAAAAAAAATTGCCACACCCCAACTGCAGACACAGGTGCTCAGATCTGCGAAAGAGAGCCATTTACTGTTGTGGTATTACTGTACCTTCGAGCAGTGCAATGCACTGCGCGGGGGCCTGGTGCGCCAGCAGCAGCCGAGTTGCGCAGGACCCTGCCTGCACAGTTATCAAACAATGCCCTGTGAGACATGTTATGCCCCTACGGTGTACAGTCCTTGTGTGCATGGATGCCGGGCAGTACATCACCCCAGCCGCTTGAAACCACTGGGTCCTTTGTCAACAGCCAGAAAAAACACATATAATGCTGCGTAAACTCCAGATTCTGAACTCAGCACTGACAAGCCCAGTGGCAAGCTTGTCGATTCTCATGTTGCTGCAATGGATCCATTCATAAATTCAATCGCCTTAAGGACAAAGTTTGCACCTGTACTACACTGCACACTGGCTTCCTTTTCGGAGGAGGGCTTGGAAGTCACCTGCCTCCAAATCTGAGCCAACAAGGGCTCCGTCGTTGCCCACACTCCATGCCCAGAGGCTGTTTGCCCCACCACTGAGTGCTATGCTGTTCACGCAATACCTTTGGCTCCCTCCAACCTGCACAACTGTATGACCAGTCAGAACAAGATCTTGGGGTACAAAAATGTGCTCAACACCTCCTTGAGGATGCAAAGGTGTCTTTTTTCAGATCTGTTGATTGGAATCGAAGCAGCAATACACAGAATGTTCCCACAACCTCCCTCGGCAGCATGCAAGGTCTTATGAGGCTGATACCTCCTGGACATGAATTGATCAAATGCGTGCAAATCAAAATGCAAATACTGCAGCACTGTAGTGCGAACAGTACATGGACACAGTCGTAGTTCCTGGGGATAATGGCAGTGGCATGGTTATCGTGTAAGCACGCACATACAGAACGATGCAGGCAAAGACATGCAGAGCAATATTTTAAACCAAAATTGTGAAGAGATTTAGAAGCAAGATTGCATTCTTCTTGGGTCATTCAAGCTGGGGCACAACCAGATATTCCTTTCGAATTTCCAATATAGTACAGATGCTGCTTTCCCTGTGCGCTAGAGACACAAGAATTGCCGTACTGTTGAACTGGAGCAAAGGCAATGTATCGAGATGGCATGGCAGAATGCATCCAAAAGCAACCTAATTGTGGGTGCAAGGGAGCTGTTCAGTATTGAGACAACATGGATATTTAGGACAGGGCCACATCTCTTGTGACCACGCACCCCCCACTTCCCATGAACGTCTGGCATCAATATCGTCTTTGTGGCTGAGCATGAATGCCAATTCTGCACAAGCTTCTTGAAGTCCACATTGTTTCTATCTCCTTGCACAAGCATCTGTCAAAAGAAAGAGAGCTTCAGGAAAGGCACACTCCATTTGGCCTGGGTGCTAAGGGTACAATGCTTGCCATCACATTGACAGTTCCTGGGACTCCCTTGTTGGCTGTTGACTAGTGCTGAACAAAGGAAGAACAGATGCTGCACTGAGGAAGCTGTTCGATGTTCACAGCCAAACTGAGTGCCACTTGACACAGCCTGACAAAACAAGATTGTTAAACATGCCCAACCAGAATAACAATGGGAGCATGGGCCGTTGCCGCAGCTCCCTGTGGCCCTTGTGGGCTATTGAAATTTGGTACGCTGTAGTTTTCGCACGCAGCAGAGTCAGGTGACCTCGATATCTTTGCCCTCCCTTTCCATGGATAAGAGCACAAGGTACACACCCCAAATTGAACAGCATCGCAGGGCTTGTTCCCAGGCTCTACTCAGCACGGTTGCTTACAAAGATGGAGGAAACTGAGGAGACCAGAAATAGGCAGGAAATCATGTCACAAGCACAGGCACCGTTGTGCAGATTTTGCCACACCGTACAGGATGGGAAGCGCGAGAGGGCTGGTGGGCTCAATTTGTGGGCGAACATGCGCCAACAATCTAATTTTCCTCAGAATTTGGAATAGACATGAAATGGGCAATTCACCACTGTGCAGCAATCAACGCCAAACCCTTTTCCATGCTACAAAATTCCATGGACCCAAGGAGGGCGTGCAACTCAACCTGGCACCCACCGTTCCCAAGGAAGAACGAAAGACGACAAAAAGAATGGAAAAATAAAAGAAAGTCGAGAAGGACATCCCCCGCGATCGGTCAGCGTGAGTCCTGGACACGCACCAACTGCGCCGGCCTCAGGCTGGATCCGAAGAGCTGGCGCCAGAATGCCGCCGCGGACGTCACTTCGCGCAGCACGGCGCTCCACTCCCTGTTGGCCAACGCCGCCCGCCCGAGCGTCAACAGGTCCAATTGACCAACGATCGCCCTGGAGGCCGCCATGGGCAGTGACCTCAGGCTCTCGAAGGGCCGGGGCTGGTCCTGGCCGGCCGAGCCGCCCCGCGGTTCCTCGTGCCGCCTTGCCATGCTTTCCCGCCAAAACTCAAACCCAGGGTTGGGTGCGCACTAGGAGATCCCTTGGAAGTGTTGGGCAGTGGTCGACGTTGATTTGAAACCAAGGAGTTGACAAAGAATAGTGTCAGCAATGCTTAGTCCCTCTGCTTATTTGCTGAGATTCGATTCTTATTTTGGTGACTGAGCTGATGTGGATCAGTGGTCGTAGTTCCTAAGTTGCGGCACCGGCGATTGTGACAGCTGGGCTGCCACGGGCTTCGTGCAGGCCACCGAGCCACCCACAAGGGACGGCCCGGCCGGTGCGCGGGGTCGGAAGGCAGCAACGGCGGCAGGCGATGGAGGCTCAGGCTTCGCTTGGCGAAGCACAATGCAGGCAGGTGATTCCCTTTCCTCGAGTTGCGAACGATCCGCGGTTGTCCGCGGTGAGGTCGAAGGTCTCTCTGCGCCTCGCTGGTGACGATCCGCCGACAGCCGACGTTCTGACCGTGTTGGATCGGGCTGTTGTCTCTAGCGGAGCCTGCATTGGATCCTTGTTACCGTGGGATCCCAGATGGCGTGTTCCCGCGGAGAATTTGTTCAAACGTTTTTGGCGGCAGGGGCAGGCGCTTGCGATGCGTGGGTGGCCTCACGCGACAGCACCCACCACTGTGGGACAGGACGATGGTGCAAACAGAGAGATGGGCTATCGTCTGTAGCGGAGCCTGCGTTGGATCTCTGTTCCCGTGGGATCCCAGATGGGCTGTTCCCGCAGATAATTTTTTCAAACGCTTTGGCGGCAGGGGCGGCGCTTGCGGTGCGTGGGTGGCCTCACGCGACAGCGCCCTCCGCTGTGGGACAGGACGGTGGTGCACACAGATATATGGGCTCTCCTCTCTAGCGGAGCCTGCGTTGGATCGTTGTGCCCTTGGGATACCGGATGGGCTGTTCCCGCGGAGAATTTTTCCAAACATTTTTGGCGGCAGGGGCGGGCGCTTGCGATGCGTGGGTGGCCTCACGCGACAGTGCCCTCCGCTGTGGGACAGGACGGTGGTGCACACAGAGAGATGGGCTCTCCTCTCTAGCGGAGCCTGCGTTGGATCTTTGTGCCCTTGGGATACCGGATGGGCTGTTCCCGCGGGGAATTTTTTCAAACATTGTTGGCGGCAGGGGCGGGCGCTTGCGATGCGTGGGTGGCCTCACGCGACAGTGCCTTCCGCTGTGGGACAGGACGGTGGTGCACACAGAGAGATGGGCTCTCCTCTCTAGCGGAGCCTGCGTTGGATCGTTGTGCCCGTCAGATCCCGGTTGGGCTGTTCCCGCGGAGAATTTTTTCAAACATTTTTGGCGGCAGGGCGGTGCTTGCGATACGCGGGTGGCCTCACGCGGCAGTGCCCACCGCTGTGAGACAGGACGGTGGTGCACACAGAGAGACGCACCGCACCGCTCCTGAGCCATTGGGAATCGCGGGCGAGCGATCAGGGTAAGCGGAACGACGGTAATCGAAACAATGAAAGAAAAGGGGGGGGGGGCAGCGTTACTTCTGCCAGCGCTCGCAGTTGCGTGAAGGCAACAAGACATCAGCAAACCTGCCCCTGGGGGCCAGTGGCTGATTGCCGCCCTGCCAAGCTGCCAGGCTAGCATTGGCACCAAAAGAATTCGAATTCCGTAGTTGCAGGAGCTGTCGCAGTCTTGCTCTTGTCCTCAGTGACTTTCAAGCTTTGTAAAAGGACCGCAGGATTTAGAATGCTCGCCTGGTTTGGGGTGCTGTACGTGAATGTATGTTCCCTGACACAATGTCTGTGTTGTGCAGGATTGACCCATCAATCCATGCTGGCCTGCATGTCCACCACACATGCTGCGCAGCAGGGGGGCCACCAATGCACCAGCAACAGCTGAGCTACGTTGTCAAAAGATCGGCAGAGGACCAATGTTGACAACAAGGAATGAAACAATGCCACTATTGACAACAAGGAATCGAACCTAGTTAGAAATGCCAAACTTCACAATAAGGTAGAGCACCACAAAGGAGCTGCTGTGTGCAATTTTGCATGCAAGCATCAGACAACTAGAAATTGAATTGCCTCGCCAACTCCATCAACAACACCAATGAATTGCATTTCTCAAAAAGGCAACTGCATTCGCAGGGCAAGAACTTCAGTGACTGCAACTTCAAGGCTTCAACAGCAGTGCAAGAAGCGAGCAGCTTACCAAAAGAAAGGAAGGAAACAAGTTGAGCTCCAACAACTTCCAAGCTCAACAAGCACTGATCGCCTTTTTCAAGGCTGCCACTCAGTGTCATGCCCATTCTGAAGAAAGCAAACCTGATTGTTAAAGGAAAGATACAAAAACATAACAAGTTCGTGCATTGGACAACTTCTATCAGAGCCTTGGGAATCTGGGCCAATCCTAGACAATCCTAGCTGCCTCCAGAAATGTGGAAACACGCATGCCAAGAGCGATCGATTCTTGCCATCGCAACGAATCATTTGGTCTATTCGCAAGGGTTGCAGGGCATTCTCAGCATTATGTACATGGTAATATTCAAAATTTCTGGGAGACATTATCGAATCAAGCGTGTTTATATTACAATCCGTTTGAGAATTGAAGTGTTTGCACCGGCTGTGTTTACCCCTGCACAGCTGTTGCATTGTGAGAAGCTTTTGATGTCTCAAGTAAAAACACTTGGAATAGTTCAGTACACAGCTCCAGTGACTGTTTTTGCGTCTGGGTCGCTTGCAGCAACCTAAAAGAATGCATGTTTCATATGAATCACATAATTGATTCATCTAATTCAGCCACATGAATAGTTCATATGAATCACACATGCATGTGCGCTCGATTGCTGTCAAATCGAATGTGATTCAGTTAGATCCAGGCTTGGTTTTTACGCCGTAAAAACTGATCGTATTTACGTTTTTACGCGTAAAAATGCGTAAAAATACGTAAATACAACGTAAAAATTGCCTGGTGTACATAAGGACAGTACATATACATTTACAGAGTCCGGAGAGTGGCAGCCAGACGCCTTGGAAGAGGCAGAAAACGAGTTTTTCCTAAACGCCATTATCGCCCTTGCCACAGGCGAGGTGGACATTGTGCTCCGGGTGATGGAGATGGCGGAGGACTGATCATTGTATGCAACTTTCATCGTGTAAACTACGTGTGCCAGGGAGCCGTAAAAACGTAAAAATAGCCGTAAAAATAGGCCCTTTTGCAAATTTACGTTTTTACGCGTAAAAACGTAAAAGTAAAAACGTAAACGTAAACGTAAAAACCAAGCCTGGTTAGATCGAAGATATCCTATGCATTCGTACTACGCAGCATGAGAACTGTAAAACATTGAACCCTTCCACATAGTAACGTAACGCTTGGCCTTTTTTTGCAGAGAAAACACTACAAATAATAACGCAAAATTCGGCCTTTCTGTGCGGAGCAATGCAAAAGAAATAAAAATAACGCTCTCAAAAACAAAGTGCGGAGAGAAAACCATAACGGTGAAATTTTCTGATGCGGAAGGGTTCAATATTTTACAGTCGCCTGTGATTGCTTGCTAAATACCGTTATGGAATAAATATGGGTATGGATAACTGCTCACGTTTTCCTGTGTTTCAAGTCGGCCAGGCTTGGTTTTTACGCCGTAAAAACTGATCGTATTAACGTTTTTACGCGTAAAAATAGTTTTTACGTTCTTACGCGTAAAAATGCGTAAAAATACGTAAATACAACGTAAAAACTGCCTGGTGTACATAAGGATAGTACATATAGATTTACAGAGTCCGGAGAGTGGCAGCCAGACGCCTTGGAAGAGGCATAAAACGAGTTTGTGCTAAACGCCATTATCGCCCTTGCCACAGGCGAGGTGGACATTGTGCTCTGGGTGATGGAGATGGCAGAGGACTGATCACTGTATGCAACTTTCATCGTGTAAACTACGTGTGCCAGGGAGCCGTAAAAACGTAAAAATAGCCGTAAAAATAGGCCATTTTGTAAATTTACGCTTTTACGCGTAAAAACATAAAAATAAAAACGTAAACGTAAACGTAAAAACCAAGCCTGAAGTCGGCGTTGAAACACAATTTAAGGTCCAAAATAGTAATTTCATAACCAACCGACATCAACCAACATCATCGATGGTATAGAAACGCAATTAAATGTAACGATGGCTTTGGAAATCCTACCAAAAGTATTCCATAACTGAAAATATCAGGCGAGTGATTTTACCAATGTCACATACAATTCCTCCAAGCTTGGATTGGGTTCACTTAATCAGGTTAAGGAATACAAATTAATCTAGTCATCTAATACAACAATGAACAAGGGAGTTAACTTATTTAAGCCACTATTGTGGTTGAACTGATGTATACTACACTGTAGCGATATCCTTGTCAAGCCCCAGAACATCTCATTATCGTCTCCGAAAGATTCGTCTGTCGGCTGCCTGAGTTCGTTGACAAAAGGGAAACGGCATGAGCAATGCCCCGACACTTTGCGTACATGGCGTTGGCGATTCAACCACCAAACCTGTGCACAAACAGCCCATGGGCTCTGGACATTCAGGCGCATGCAACTGAATGGGTATGAACAGAAACGGTGACAAAAACCGCAGCGATTCACGCAGATTCGCTCAGAAATCCATGCAACTCGAACGATGAGCATGCCATGGGAGTGCTGCAGCAAAAACCAAACGTTCCGAACGAAAACCGTTGGGTTTGAAGCCAGACTGGTCAGCGTACACGCCACGAACTGTGTGCAAAATGTGCCGCATTCAGAGAAGCCAACAAGGTGCTTACAACCTCAACAAATGATGTTCGTTCCGTTGCATCCCTTCCAGAAACGGGCAGCGCGACCTTGCAGGGCAAACGTGTCGCCACCGCCACCCAAAATAATCCGCTCCAACTTCGTACATGTCGCCACATCAAATCCATGTCGATCCCTAAAAAGTTATGGGGACTCTGGGAGTTCACATCAGATTTCCCCCAAGCCCGTCCTATCGCCGAACAGGTTTCTCATTTGCGTCAACCATAACCAGCTGCTCACATAACTCTCATGCATCAAGATTGCATCACCTATGCCAACACACAGTCCAAGCTGGAAAATAAATGCCTATTCAGCTCACTACCCTTTGACCCATGAGATTCGAATAAAAATATTACCACACTTCGCAGAGCTGCAATCATGGCAATTCGAGCGACACGACTTCCCTCGCACAGTGAATCCACGGCCTTTTCATCTGTGTCAGTACATGGCAATACATCTACCACCTCTGACGTTCATTCAGCAAAAAGTTCATATCGTTATTCTGGGTGTCAACTGCTACTAGAAAATAACATGAAAAACATCAAGCGTTAAAGTAGGGAAGGAATGACGCCACACATGCAAACAGCCCATTCAGGATCATTTTCACATCGCATTGGCTTGCAGTCCATGCCGATCTTTACAGCCCTCCTCATAGCCGTCGTTGTACACAGGAATCGCATATGCAGAATGTCGACGTCCTGATTCACTGCCCGATCGATGAGTTTGGGCATCATGTCTTCAGTCGCAACTGAATTCTGAACTCAATGCACTGTTGCAGTACATGTCCACAAGTGGATGCACATTTCACTGCTCCAGCGCATAGCTTAAACGGCCAATAATAAAGTTCATTCTCCATTGCCATCGATAACCTGATCCCAGTTTGCATATCCGTCTGCCGTGGCCTCTCTTGCTCGAGAATATAGTATAGTTCAATGCATTAAAAAGCACAATATCTGTAATTGTAATGCCTTATTTGATGCTATTTATATGGTTTGGGTCACATGATAGGCAGCTTGCTGGCGGCGCGAGAAACGAATGGAACTACATGTCTCATGACATTCCTGTGCTGATCAGCACATGAACGAAGCAGCTTGGATCGCATTTGCGCACATGGCTTGGCTTTCTGTGTGTCCAAAAGCACTGAGTATCCAGCTCAGTAATAAAGTGTTGATCTGTTTCGAATGTCAAATAGTTGGTTTTCAATTTATTTGTGTGAGGTACAGGCCGCATGCGATGAGCACACGAATAGAGCCTAAAATGTTTCGAATCACCCACTTGACATCTAACCCGCTTCGAAACATCCAATATTAGTTGATAGTTTAAATATTCTTGGACTGATCGTGATTCTGTATTCATAAACGATGAGTCCGTTATATTGCGGGATGACGACTTCCTGGATTAGTGGTCTATTCCGCATTTCACTCAGTTTTCGTTGGTCAATTTTGGATTGTGAACACACTCCAACACAACACCAACCCCGAGCTCAGCAGCGAAAACTCTTCCAGATTGTACACCAGCATGTTGAATGCATCACCGGTATTAGCACTCACAGAATAATGGTAGTGGAATTAAATGACCGTCTCAGAGTTATTCCTGTTTTATACAATTTGTTGTCATCGACCTAAGGCTGCCATTTTGCGCTGCGATATGTACTTCTAAAGATCAAACTGCATGATTCATGTACGAACAGCCGCTGCAGAGACCACTTTAACATCAAGACATGACTTCACATATTTGAACAGCTTCTCATACATTTGAGCATTTCGAAACGTTGATATTTTTTCAATTGAAGTGTTCTCAATGTTTCCAAAACATTCTCCAAATAGGAGACTGCACTGGCAAGTGACATGTTCACGTTCCAAGATCAGGCGTGCACATACGCTTCACCAATCTCTCCCACACTCCTGTGCACTTGCAACGGGAATGACGTTGCCAGACTGTTGGTTCAATGCAAACCAACTGTCTCGACCATTGCATGAAAAGGACTATTGGGCCTGCATTTTAAAACCTGCCCAGCGATGGGGGCGCGATCGAGGCGCTGGAGCCCGTGGCGGAGGCATGGAGGAGCAGGCGAGGACACATCCTGGCGATCGTGATGAAATTGATGCTGAGCGATAGCGATTGTTTGATTAGACAACAGCCTGTGAATCCATCGAGCTGGTTGTGATCCAGAGGTTGCAAAAGGATAGCTTATTTGATGGGGAAGCCGCGGGGCCAGCACTTGACAGTGACTTATGAGTGAATGGCACCCATCCTAGGATCGGTGGGAATCATTGGACGTGGGGATGGAGACAGTTAGCGGATCACGAAGTGATCGGGCAAGCTGATGGGACAGGCAGGGGATGATCTAGGAAGTTGGCCAATAGTGATCCGAATCCTTGGAGAATATTCCTAGGATCCCCGGACAAGGGGAGCAGCCGGCAGGGCTATAAATAGGGGGCATGCAGGGGGTTTGGAACAACCACCCACCGTGGGAGCTCACATCCGAGCCGTTATTTTGGACGAAAGTGTAACATATACCTGTTTGCCCATGGAAACCTTTGAGCACCGCCTTGTGTGTGAATGTCTAAGTGCTGTCCAAGTATAATCGCTGCAAGGGATCGATCTGGAAACGTGGCAGGGAACGAGTCCGAGAGCGTGGGCACTGCCCCGCTGTCGTTCAACATATGGCGCGGCGATTTGCGACGTGTACAGCGATCGTGACGTTGCATTGTGTTTGCATGGTGATTCGGTGAGTTGCATGAGGGGTTGGTGACCAGCGATCGTGAGAAGAGGAACATCGGATTCTCAAGAAGCATATAGGCGTGGTGTCAAAAGGGCGGTGCAGCTCTGCCACGCTCATTCAAGTGTGAAGCCCTGTGACGACCATACTTCTGCAAGGTCGAGCAGCTCGGAAATTCGCACTACATAGTTCCTTCATACCCACATACAGCGCTCTTGCCAAAAGCTCCCTAAATTCAGCTGCGTATCACTGATTGTGGCATGTGTCAGGCTGGAAAGTAGCGCTGTCGTCCAAGCTGCCTCAGAAAACTTGTATCCTCTGTGGAACAGCGTAGTTATCCCCCAGTCGAGGTGGTGAGTGACGATCGACGTGAATCTGCGACCTGTGCTGTTGGTGAAGTGAGCCGTTGCCTGACTGCCTATCAGTTGGCTGTGATGATCAACTGTCATCGACACGAAATCTAGGCTGACAAAAGCCGACCTGGTCGGGGGAAACACGTCGGCTTCAATGTTCAGCCTTGTTTGTTCACGAACACTGAATTGAGATGCCTCGCTTCGGCACCTGTTCGAAGAAATGGAAGGCTCGGATCCTCACATGAGTGAGGCAGCCGCAGCAGTTCATCAGCCCTAATGGACAGCTGCATGCGGAGGCTGCTTTAACAAACTATATGGTATCAGTTGGCGAAGGTTCACATTGAATTCTTCACATCGATATGTTACCTATATGTAGCATTTCTAGCATGCAACATAAAACTGATCTGAATTCAATTGAATTTGACAATGTTTGAGTAGTTGCTTCCTGACTTGCTTGTCGTTTTGGTTGTTGCATAGGACTGAGGGTGCGCTTGCAAGCTGGGCAATGGCCACAATGGAAAAAGCTATGGAGATCCCCGATCAAACATCGAGATGCGAGCTTGTGCGTTCAATGCCCTGACTCTGGACAAAAGCCCACACGTACACAAAGGGTTGCGCACTCTCAATTTTTTACGGAATTACTAGTCAGCGAACTGAAAGTGACTTAGCGTCTCCAAACACGTCCATCTAAGCTCTCATTTTGCAAAGATCACGAATTGGGAGGTCCACTGCAGATTATGGCACCCACAATGTAACTTTACATCACCTCAAAAAGAGAACAGTCACAAGTCACATTCAATGCATAGCAACTGTCTCCCCTTAAGCCATTGAGCAACGTAGGCATCACGTCGACAGTCTCTAGCATACTAGGTTGCACTAAACAGAGCAACAGAACAACACGTTGCCCTATGCAGGGAGATTGCCCCATCCTCATGAACCATCCACTGAGCCATCCACTGAGCCATCCAGGGAGGCAGTCCTGCGAGGCTCTATGTTGCGGTGCTCCATTTCTGCAGCATCTCGTATTGTGCCTGTTGTCATAGTGCAATGCATCAGGCACAATCAGAGGTGGAACCGGAGGTGGAGCCAATCAACAGTTCTGAATCGTTGCCAATGCATTGCACACAAGTCAACAGCAGCCAGAAACTTGCTGCAGAAACAAAGACAATAAGTGCCAGTTGCAGCCATGACTGCTTGGCGAAGTATACCACAGTTGCAAAAGGCAAGCCCATCAACCCATTGGCCCAATGCAGTGTGGCCTCACATTGGCCCACCTGCAGATCACGTTCTCAAACCTTTACATGGAGCTCCAACAAGAGCAGCTTCCACTGGCAGACATAGGACTGCATAGCATCGCTTACTGGCTCAACAAAAGCCATCTGCGACCAGCGAGATCACAAGTACACATTCAGGCACCAATCAGCAGGTCAATGCCAAAGTGTCAATGCCAGCCTATTAAGCCAAAAGGTTATGCTTTACTATGGACATTCTTTGAGACACATGGCCCCAGAAATAAAATGCCCATGTGCCAGTTTGGGGAGTCGTTCCTAACCAGCAATTCACCTCCTTTCTTTTGTAACTTTCATAGGCAAAAATCAGAGCATGACCCCGTGGCATCCACATAAAAAAAGCTGGCAGCTGGAGTTTGCTTTAGATCCTATATCCCCAAACTGTCTTTTTGCATAGTGCTGTTCTGTGTCCCGACCAACAGATAGTTTCGATCAATGTTTCTTGGAAGCAGTGAGTTGACATTCTCATCCACTGATTAGTAGCATTATGGCATGTCTCCTGCAGGACCACAACCCCGCGTACGGCTTCCTTGATAACTACAGTGCTGCAGCATTCCGCCTAACACAGGATTGCCACATACTGTATAAGTAAAAAAGTTCGCGTGGAAAAAATTTCGCGTGTTTCGCGCGGAAAATAGTTCGCGCGGAAAAAAGTTCGCGCAGTCGTCGGTGCGCGAACTTTTTCCCCCGCGAACTTTTTTCGCCCGCGAAAAATTTCGCCGCGCGAACATTGCGGAATCGGGCTCCTGCCGCCCTTGACCTTCGCCAGGGGTGGCGCCGTTTCTTATTGTGCTGCGCCGCCCCCCGGCCGCCGTCCTGACCCTCCGGGTGCCGCAGACGAATAGCACGAGCGGCTTGGTCAGGGAGATGGCACCTCCTCGCCGCCGAGATTCGGCTTGCCAATGCCCACCAGCGATCGACCTGGCGCAAGCGATCTGCAGGCCAACTCAGGGCTCCTTTGGGGCAGTCGCTGGACGGGGCTCGAGCTAGGCTTCTGCATGACTAGAAACTGGGAGGAGCACAGAGCCGCCTGGTCAGGGAGATGGCACATCCTCGCTGCCAAGATTTGGCTGGCCGATGGCCACCGGCGCGAGCGATCTGTTGGCCAGCTCAGGACTCCTTCGAGGCAGTCGCTGCTTGTCAAAAGACCGCCGCACGGGGCAGTCGCCGTTGTGCAAGGCCAACGGGCCACAACGCGGGAAGCGCCCGGCCCATTTGGGAGGAGGCCGAAAAGTCCGCGGGCGAAAAAAGTTCGCGGGGGCAAAATGTTCGCGCGGAAAAAAGTTCGCGCAGTTGCTTGAGCACGAAATGCGCGAACTTTTTTCCCGCGCGAACTTTTTTACTTATACAGTAGTGCATATCTGGCACTCAAGCAAGGCAGTGAGTTCGGCAGGGCAGATGCAACCAGCAGGCATAATGTTCTGTTGAATCACGCACTCGTTCTCTGATGCCATGCGCCCTTCTACGCAGCTTTGGTGCTCTTCCATCTGCGGCCGATCTTTTGCATAGCAGCCTCTCTTGCATCCACTAACCCCAGGCCTATGCCGCTGACACACTGGTCTGCTTCGTTGGGCGGCATTCCACGCACTTGGCAAGTGCGATCAAGCGACAAGTTTAAGCTATGCCACGGTTGGAGTTGCATGCCCTGCTTCCTTCAAGCGCAGCCTGCGAAAATTCACCCAACACACCGGTGAGACATTCGAAAAGCCTGCGAGGTTTGAAATTCAAAGTTAGCGGCAAATTCAAAATATGGCGGCAAGGGGAGGGTTGCTTGCAGTTGACCGACCTACATATATAAAGGGCTGGTCTGCAAGGCCTCCACCCATACATGTAGGTTGTTCAACTGCACGTGCGACCTATCGCCCCATCGCCTCAATTATTGTGGGGTGTATACCGATGGCTCCGCCTCATGCCTTAGGCACAGCTGCCCCAGTCTCCTTTTCCGCGGCAGTTCCTATCCCTTCTGCCCCACTGACCCCACCACACCTCGGCATGACTCGCTGAAGGACGAGAGCCCGATCCAGTACGCTGACAACGTTGGCTGCGGGCGGATCGTTACCGGCGAGCCGTCAGAGAGACCTTCGACTTCGCCGTGGACAGCCGCGGATCGTCCGCGACTCAAGGAATGTAACTCACCTTCATGCACTGTGCTCCGCCAAGCCCATGCGAAGCCTGAGCCTCCATCGCCGGCCGCCGTTGCTGCCTTCCGACCCCGTGCACCGGCCGGGCCGTCCCTTGTGGGTGGCTCGGTGGCCGGCACGAAGCCCGTGACAGCCCAGCTGTCACAATCGCCGGTGCCGCAACTTAGGAACTACGACCACTGATCCACAGCAGCTTAGTCACCAAAATAAGAATCGAATCTCAGCAAATAAGCAGAAGGAGTAATTTCATGCCCTTAGGAACTACGACCACTGATCCACATCAGCTCAGTCACCAAAATAAGAATCGAATCTCAGCAAATAAGTAGAGGGACTAATATATTCTCGCTGACACCCACGTATGCTGACTCAGCATACGTGGGACACAACGATGTGATTATGAGGAGAATATATTAGTGCGTTCGAATTCCATTTGTTGAATTCGCCGTTAATCATGAAGCCATGTCACCCAATGGCTGGCTCATGACTAGCACATGGCGACTGACTGGGTGTCACAACACCATAAACCAATCAGCATTGACATGGTCAGCCGCACAGCATTGCTAGAAAAGCGAGAAAAGCACGCTGATATACCTGCCTCGATCTAAGGTAGCAAGGCGTGTAAAAGGCGTCATGAGAAAAACAGATTGAAAGACAAGTTTCTAAGGGTAGTAGTGAGCAGTTATAAAAAAACCAAAAATCACTGGCCAAATCAATTGACAAATAGGCTATGGTGACAGAAATAAGATTGGCATCACTCGCCCTATGAAATCGGATATTTGGGAGACCGTCAGATTTGGGACAACCCCAAAATTGGGGGAAACGCTGCCAAATTTTGGCAAAATATAGCATGTTTTGCTGCAGAAACGGCAGACGATCGGGACATAGTTTAAGGCAAAAACTGGCCGGGAATATGAGCATCACGCTATCAAAACTCTATCAGAGTATGCAGCTAATTGACAAAAGTTTAATAAAAAAAGGGACTGATTTGGATAAAAATTGAGGAAGTTATGGGCCAGAGTAGTGTTGTGATAGTGACTGCCATCAGTAATCCGTCAATATGGCCATGATGTATGATAATTTACATTGAAATATGCGCTGCCCTTATAACCAACGCGTTGGGATTACACAAGCAGTTGCAGAGTGGTTGTTGGGCCCCGCGTTTCCAAAGGGCTGTTGCCATGGGCGCTTGGACAAAACTAGAAAATTGGCTCAGCATGTGTAAGTCGATACTTTAGGCCATTTTGGGGAGTGACAGGAAGCGAGGAATGTGTTGTAAAGTTCCTGTCAGGCTGACCTGATAAGTAGTGCTTGAATTATGATAGTAACACGTTGGGATTATGGAGGGTCGTTTGAGTGAAACGGGACACCTCCATTTCCAATGGTTTAGTGTTCATTGGAAGCAAGTTGGGATCATCGGTCAGCCATAATAGTGACTTGTGTTCGTGTTCAAAGAATGAGATGTCGGGAAGAAAAACGGCACAGCCGCTTGGCGTACAATTTATTGGAACCTTACGCAGTATAACCATCTGCCTCTGCCCGTGCATTCCACAGTTCCCAATGTACTAGGGAGCTATAGGATGCACCAAGGGACTCTACATCCCATACAGGAGGTGTGGGGCTGGGCCACAAGGGGCCCGGGTGTTTATGCTTGTGCACAAGCTCTGTTGGGGCAGCCCGAGTAGGTGGAGTGTCGCGCAGCAGTCAGGACCCCAAGGCCCTTCGAACGGCTATAGAAAATAAGGGGGCTGGAGCCAACCTTGTGCATCCATTGAAATGGCAATCTTCGGCAGAGAGGAAGACATGGATGCGAACGCCGGGGAATGGACGCCCTGTTTAGATTAGAGGTGGCCACCCGGATCCGTTAATAACGGACGAGGGTGCCGTCCGTTAAATATCCGTTAATTTAGCGGACCCCGCTCTCTCTCTTGCTGACGTGGCACGGATGGCAGCGGACGGCTGGTGCCAGTCAGCGGACTCTGCGGATTCCGCCTGGGCGTTAACGGATATTTTCCAACGGACCGGAAGCCGCGCACCCCATCCGCTAATTTAGCGGATGGCAGCGGACGTGTGTGCCGAATCAGCGGATGATAGGCAGTAAGTACTGATTTCCGAATCTGCGGATCGGGTTGGTTGCCAGCGTGGCTCAGCCAGCGTCCACATACCGCTGACCTTATTTGGTCGCTCTTCTGGTGCTGCCGCAGTCTCCAACCCTTGCCGCCCCACCAG